>JABXWE010012204.1:0-27181 GCA_014611495.1 Limonius californicus
TAATTCCAAAAAATGTCATAGGAGTATCTTAAATGCATTGATACAAATTATTGTGATTCGGTATAACCCACTACTATAAACTGAGATATCAAATCCATAAACATTTCAAAAGCTTGATTTTAATTGAATTATAATCCTTAATCGATATTATTTTATTGATATTGAAGTTTTTAAATCTGACACATGAGCTTCCATTAAAAACCATAATTAACAATAATTGCAGTATTAGGAGTGTAAATTAAAATGTAAAGAAACAAGAAAAAGTGTTTTTAGCTAGCTTCTAGATAATCCGCCCCACTTTCCATGATCTTGGTCCAGCACTCAATGAGCGTCCCAATTTCATCTTGGAAAATGGTTTTGGTTTGGAGCGTAGTCCCGAGTGACCTTCTCATTCTATAATTAGTATTGGTCACCTAACGCTATTATGATTATCTAATCATGTGTTCGAATGGCTAAGTGCTGAAATAGGCCTTTGAAGCCGACGGTATTTGTGAACGATCTTCCATACAGACAGGCGACGTTCATTTTTCAAAACCTTCAATCCACTCATAAATCTTACTATGTACTACAAACAACTCTTACCGCATTGCTGGTGCATTCGATGAATACTCTCACCATATTTCATGCTCTAGGAGTGCAAAAATCGAATAACAGAACGTATCTCTTTTGTGATGCAATCACACAAGAGTGTTTATTTTAAACACTACTATATATACAATAACGCAAGAAAAGGTGATATTGTTCCACTGAAGACAGTTGTGGTTATGATTCCCAGCAGTACGTTTGGGTAACAAATGAAAAACGGCCTTTACTTTTGACGTTATCTCGTAGTTTGGGCATTACTTCCTGGAGCAATAAGCATCAAACACCGATACTAACTTCATCTTTCAACAATTTCTTATAGTATTTGCTGCATTTTAAGTTATACATTTTTTTCAATCTTGTGGTTGTTGTTGTAGATACATTCATATTTATTAGCATAGCTGTCGAACGTACTAGATACAACTGCAAATTTTACTGCTAATTGATGTTAGTTTTTTTTTAATTTTAGATGGCTTTAAAGAACATCGCTCCGCTTGTATTGTACAGTAAAAAAATTTATATTAAATACATATTTTACAAGAATCAAATAATTTAGATTTAGATAGTTCATATTTTAAGGTAATCACAGTAAATATTATACAATAAATGAAGATTATCAACCTCCCACATAACCAAAGTTAACCTTGACTGTCCAAAACCTGATCATTTCTTAACCTGGAAAGATGACCTACCCGGGGTAACTTATATGCATCATTTGTGCATCCGCAGCGGTTACAAAACTACAGTATCCGTTAAGTTCGACTTAAAGTTGAGAAATAGTTATTCTAAATAGTTAACTTTATCGCAACCAAATAGGTTAACTTTTAAATAACTCTCAAAGTGCACCTTATAGCTACGTATCTTTAAAGCGACCTATAATAGTTAATTTTCAGTTACATGCTCAATAACAAGTTTTACAAATCAATACAACGATGACAAATGCTTGCGAAAAAATAATTATTATATTTAGTTGATAATAGTTGCACATGCTGTTGTGAATAACTATATTGCAACTGGGTTTTAAATTACTCAAGTCAATTTAGCTATTGACCAAATCTCTACTTCAATGTTGTAATTAGTAGAAAAAATATTGACAACTTGAACTTAAATGTAATGTAATTATTGTATATTTCCCATTTTTTGAATGATGTAATTTCTTACTAAAATGAGTAACAAATACAGTAGAAAAACGTTATTTATTAGCCCAAAATACAGTAAACCATATTACTTGTTTATTGAAGGTATCTCCTAAGATAATTTTTGATATTCCTTTAACATTTACCTTCGCTAACTTTGGACAACTCTCAAGTTTCCCTTGAGGTCATGTAACAGTTAATCCACGGAAATTTTCACATCTGAAGTAAAGTTAATTGAGAAAACATAGCGGAAACGATATTTTTTAAATCGTTTGTTGATGTTATGGTATTTGAATAATAATATGGTTTCCATGAAATTTGTCCATACAAGTATTCGATAAACATGGAGCACCACATTGTTTAAAATTATCTATAATTCTAATTGTCATTGTATTATATCAAAATATTTTAATAAGTATATTACTGTTAGGCCGTATTTAAGGTTATTAATCAAACATTTTGTTATTGTACAAATTTTTGAATTATATGCTTGTGTAGTGGACGTCACACCCCAGCTTAGTGTATAAACACAACTGTCTCCTCTTCGCACTCTGTCTAGGATTCATTGAACAATAAGTAGGACAGAGTAAGAACTGACGGACCAGAAAAACAGACGTGTTGACTAACGCACGTGGTCTTCGTTTGCAAAAATATGCGGTTACATTTTACTAGTAAAATAACATTCTTCTTAACTACCATTAAGCCAACTATTGTGATAACCTTTTCTTACGTAAAAGGTGACCGTTAAATGCTTGCAGCATTTGTTCAAATAAATCCGTAGCCAAATAGCAATAAAGTTGGGGAATATCCAAGTTTCTTCTAGAATCATTTTAGATTAGTCATAGGTACACTTACGTACTTGTCTTTAAAATTTCCAGCAGAAGCGAAGTTACTTAAAGTATTATGAAAGGGATAAGTAGTTGGATTAAAACATTCTATTATTCTTATTTAGTGGGTATTAGGGGTTTTTCTTAGAAAACTTAACATCCGGATAAGTAATAAACGTGGACCGTTGCAAGACATGAATTATTTTTTACACCGTAAAGCCTTAAGGCATGCGCAGTATCTCTCGGGGATCAAAGTATGTCGTTCCTTCCGAGAAGTAGCATTTCGATTTTTAGTTAGTATTCGCAAGTTTAGCGTGTGCATTATATTACGTAATTATTAAGGTAAGTTTATATTTTTTCATTTTTGGCTAAGGTTTACCGTTTTTCAGTCGATGAATTGCAGATGTACCACAAGTATTCTAAACTATAAAATAAAACTTCATCTGCATTTCATATTACTACGAGGGGCATCAACTGGAAGGGTCATATGGTTCCACATGAAACGCTTAATGTAAGGCATCACAAACATCCTTACAATAGGAAACCTGGATAGACAATCGAATATTAACCGGGTATTTTAGTAATACAGCTTCAACGTTGAACACTTTAACCACTACAATACTGCAATATAATTATAGTATTTTTAAAATTATAACGTATTCTGAATTATAAATGCACATCTCCCGAATTTAAAGGCTTTCGGGAAATGGCGTTTTTTGACATACAGCAACAGAAGCACGGAATACGATTAATAGCTTAAGACAGAATACAAATAACAAACCTGCAATTCAAGTAGTCGGAATGAAGCAATGGCAGAAATATTACGATACCTTACTGACAGTCAAAAATATGTGTTTAAAAACATACCGTATACACAAGGGAAAAAAACACAAAACTGAAGTGGAAGAGCTAACTACAGAATAATTTAAAAAAACACTGAATGTATAAAATATGGACGATCACCGGGTCTTGGAGGTATTCCTGTAGAATTAGTTAAATCCCCAATAGTATTATCAGAAATATTAGTAAATACATATATTTAATGAATGTATTGTTGAGAAGAAGAGGGCCGGCACGAGAATGGTAAGTGACATACATAAGTTCGATTTGTAAAAATGGAAATAAAAAGAGGATAGCAATTTTAGACGGATAACTGGGACGTCATTTATCGGATGACTGTATGCGCGAGTACTTAAAACAGGAATTAAATGTGCGATTAAAGAATTGTAAGAACTGAGTGTATTTAGAGCCGGACGATGTTATACGGATCATGTATTCATTCCCCGTTAAGTGTTAGAGGAAATTTAAAAAAATTGAAAGATATTTAACATACATTGGTATTTAAAAGGATTAAGACAGAGTAAAAAAAAATTAAAGCGTTCTACATAAAAGTGATATTAAACAAATTATGGCGTTAAAAGTGTATGTAAATAAACCATTAAAGAATGGAAAATCAAAGGCAGTCTAATAGGCATTTTAGTAGATGATTACTTTCTTTACACTCTTCTATATGCGGATTACCAAATCGTAATACTACCAAACGACAACAACATCAGTTGTATGTCAAGAAAACTGATCGCTGCATGTGAAAAGTGGAGGTTGATTACAAATTTTCACAAACCATGTAGGTGGTTGTGTAGGAAAGGAACGACTTCTCAGAAATTTAAATATAGATGGTAGGTCTACAAAGGCCTATAGTAAGTACTAATTTTTAGAGGTAACAACATCATTCATGCATTGTCATGATCCCCGTTTGTACCGTTGGCGCAGTGTCGAAGCGGTGTGAGGCAAAGCTAAGCTAGTTCGTGGTATGCACAACAGGACCCGAGTTACCATGTTGGTATATAACCATTCTTAATCTGCCTGGTGTGATATGTATTTTATGTGTATAGTCTTGTTACTCCTCTAGTGCGACCGTAACACGAGGAGTGCCATTAATTTGATCCCCAATGGCAAATGGAGACCGGGACCCAGTACCGATCACCCACAGATTTGGAAATTGGAGAATTTCCAACCCCTGGTGTGGTTCTAACAGAGAATCATTTGGATTATTACGTCAAAAGCCTGACTCTCTTACCACTGAGCTATCCCAGCACCTCGGTAGCAATATTAAAAGAAAATATGGTGAAAGCGAAATAAGTAATAGAGTTCGACAAGCGAAATGTATAATACAACACTTTAATCTTATATTGTAATCAAAATAAACCAAAAGATAAAAACAACTGAAAATGTACGAAACGATATTTCAACATATCCTAGCATGTGCACTGGAGGTATAGCAAATCACAGATCAAAATCAGAAAAGGTCAACAGCGGTTGAAATGGATTTTTTACAAAGAAGTTGCCGAACATCAATATTTGAAGGTACACGAAATAGTGATATCCGAAGAAAAATTGAAGTAAAATAAGAGAAAAAATAGAATATAAATGCTTAACGTAGTATGGACACATAGCCGGCCTCGGTGGTCTAGTGGTTAGCGCGTTTGCCTTTAGATCCGAGGGACGCGGATTCAAACCTGGCTGAGGTCGGCGAGATTTTTCTAGCGGGGAAAAATCTGAAAATGCGCCTTCTGTCGGATAAGAAGTAAAGCCGTAGGTCCCGTGCCACTGCGATGTGTGACACGTTAAAAATCACTACTGGAGTTGGAATTACCCCAGATAGGCAAAATTCTTAGTTAGGGTGTACAATGGGCCAAATATGGCCTAAGTGCATAGAGATGCTTGGAAAACCGCGTCCTAGATCTCGCTCTTTCAAAGCAAGCAAGCAAGCAAGTATGGACACATGAGAAATATGCCGCTACAAATATCGCCGAAAAAAGTGTAAGAAGCGACATCAACAGAACGAAAACCAAAAGGTGCGGGCGTTCATGTAACAGTAGAAAGAAGAAGTACTATATTCTATGGCAAAAATACAGTTAACCGATAAAAAAAAAGTAGCATAAAAGTTGTACAACACCACGCTTTATATAGGGATATCCACGAGAGAAAACAAGCCTACCATTGAAAAATAGGCAGCCCAAAATACATATCACAAGGTACTGCGGTATCTAATTTTTATTGGTGGTATTATGAGCATCACAACACTTGTTGAAAGATAGAGGTGGTCATGTTATCAACACTCGGTATGAACATATGAAATTCTGCTACTAAACCAAAATAGCGTAAAAACAAATAAACTACTAATATCTGAAAGTCAGTGACAAAGCTATAATAAAGATATAATAAAAAAAAATTTAAATTACATGCGGAATTTACATTTTATTGTAAAAATGTGCACCTGCGGCTTCAATGTTTCTTACGTTTTCCTGTCCTCCATGTTATGCAAAACAATTTCTATCATTATCTTCGAGAATTTAGCTTTTAACGTTTGTTTATCTACTCTGATAATTCTGTCTTTTGATAGTGAAAAGGAAAACGCCTAAAATATTATTAATTAAATTCCTACAATGAATGAAAATGAATTTTCACTTTATGTTTAACAGTAAACGTGGGCAGTATCAAATAGAAATACACACCTCGTTTATTACAAGTAATGTAATTAAACAAAAACACCAAACTGTGCTGTCGAACTATTTATATAGGTAAATACACCACTCTACGAGTAAAATAATGTAAACTCATCTAAAATTCAGATAGCACACCAACAAACAACCCCACAAAAACCAACAAAGCTCTCTTTTTCATTTAATCTGGTGACTAAACATTTGCAGCGTTTCACGTGACGTTACTTTTTCCGCACGTTAATTTCAAGTTCTTCAACCGAAGTGTATACGTAGCAAAGCCACAGAACAACATCATTTTTACTGTTTGGTAGTTTTTCCCGTGAAACTTGTGCGGTATTCATTAAGTTTTAAGGAAAAAGTTTTACACAAGAAACAACTCCAACACTGCCTCTAATAAAAACAAAACAAATTGCTGGAAGGCGAGTGTGGGTTAAAATATTCTAATTATTGTAGCGACCTTGCTTGCTTAACATAAAACCAAGAAGTTAAAACCTGTTTTCCCGATGACTCCTTTCTTAGAAATTTTCCCGTCATGATTATCAAGTCAGTCAACATTTAAAACGTTTCATTGATTATGGCTGGGTATTAAAATTAAAAAATAAGTGGTAGAATAGGCCAACAAATCGGGCTACATTTAATATTATTTAACTGCATATCTGTCCGTTAAGTGTTCTGTAATTAAAACTTTAGGAAAGCTATTCTATTATTTTATTTTAATGTAAAATTAGTCTTATTTTTCTAAATATCTACAAATAACAACTTTTATTTAATTTTTAGAGTACGCGCTAGCATCTTTTAATTATATATTAAATTTTACGTTTATTGAAAGCTTACAAATCATCAACTACTGTGAACTATTAACTTAATTTTGAAACAGTTAAGGCTCGACAACAGAGAGAAAGTTATAAACATACTTTTAAACATTTAACAGTCATTATATGGTGAGTAACTTCGGTATACATCGAGTTCCTACAATCGATATCCCTGAAGAATGACTTAATGGTTCAATGCAGTAGTTCGCCTGATAGACAACTAGAAGACTTCAAATTTTTCTTAAATAATGATGTTATTTTTTAAGTATGTATGTAATACATTACCAGTAACGGCTATTCTTGAAGGAATGCAAGGATGTGAATTGTAAAACAAAAGAGTACAGTATATCCTCGTTAATCCGGCCAGATGTTAACTCGGACACTCCAGTAATTCTGACAGCTTTGTGCCAGTTAACTCTATAATCTGGACACATTTACTTTTAATAGATAACGTTTCCTCTCATCCATCCAAGGATGGATTAATTTTAATCAAAACTTTAGAGTTCTGGTTTAACTACCCAAATGTACAGCAATACCAGTGGCAATGACTGTGAAACAAAATATGAAAGTGGCATAGGGAAAAAATGCTGACTAACTTAATATCTCAGAATAATGATTTACAAACACTTTGAGGAGCTACAACTTGGAGGGGGCTACCGCAACCCTGCATCAACTGTAAATGATACAAATATCAAAGAAAGTTGGAACACTACTTAAGGATAATGGAATGAAGATGAAATTCGTTTGAATCAGTTGAAACAACAATGGGAATCTGAATCAGGAAATACAAATTTAAACCCCATTACGTAAATGTTGAATTATACTGATCTACAAGTTAGTGTTGAGGAAGTCTTTAATTGGGCAACTGGGCATAGTGAAGACGGATTAAAATTGAATTGCAGACAATTCAAAAGTTGACGATCATGGGATGACTACTAGCGATTCCGAAGGTGGGATTGTAGAAGAAACTTGTGATAAAGTCAGGTATGGTCAGAAGTAAATAGCATTCTAATGCAATACGTTTGATTACGAAGATTGAAAGTAAAACCCAGTATACATTTTCTGGAAAACACAAACAATAAAAAATTAGTAATTATATTAACCAAAATCATTCTGTATGAATATAATCCCATTATTTGTCTATAAAAGTAATTAGAATTCATACAAAATATCTTTCTTGCTTTATTTGTGTAGTTTTTTAAATGTCTCGATAACCCGTAAAATTCGCAAATCCGGACGCGTGGAAAATTGTATCCGTCCGGATTAGCAAGGTTGTACTGTATTTCCTAATCGACGATGAAAATACTGATTTTATCAAGCATTATTTTACTTTTCCTGTCCTCTGGGACTTAAGGCCGCGTACCCATAAATTGGAAAAGGAACTGCAGTCAATGTAACAGCCAATGCGTGTAGTATACCACAAAATAAATGTGTTGGAGAGTCTTCATATTGTTCTGATTCTAAGAAAATTAGATATATCTTGACATTAGGGATATGTACATTATATTCTTAAAGAATGTTGTTTTTTTAATAAGATGAACAAATTCACTAAATTAAGTTCACACGTATCATAAACGTAGGTTGAGTTCACCGTGTTTTTGTACTACTTTTAGGAAATTTTTATGATCACATGTTATGATTTTTTTGGCAATTTTTTCACTTCAGCTATAACTTGGATAGGTTGTTTACCTATTAATTTAAAAAAAAACTGCAAGTGATATTTTACAATAATTTCTGATCACTCCGATCATATTCCCATATATGTATCTATTCTTTGTAATATGGAGCGAGCACTATTTAATTTTTAAAGAACAACTTTTTGGTTTTTAACGATTTATGATATATTAATGGAAATATAGTGATAATATGTAAATAAGCTTGACATTTTCTAATAAACTAATGTTTTAATTTGTATATTACAATTAAAATGTTTAGCAAAATGTATTCTACTTAAGACTTGGCAACCCTTCATTAAATGATAAATACCTAACCTTGCAATTTCAATCAATCAATTAACACTAATTTTATTGTTAAAGCAAATTTTGCAATCTTTATTTTCACAAAAACAAACATTCGTCGAAAAAAAAAATTAAAAGCCATCATCCCATCAATATTAATCATTAATATTCTTGCGACTATAACAAGCGGAGGTGTAGAAACAAGTAGGTCCGTCGATCGTCAATGGACGTCAATGGACAAACAACCTGACGGGCATCGGTCGGTCATTTACAGTAAACCATTACTAAAACTTCTGCAAAATCATTGCGGGCTTTGAACTTGTGAGTCATACATGGACCATATTTGTTGTATTCAATGCTGTTTATAATAAAACGAATTTAGATTGCTTTTCAGTGATTCATAATTTTAATATTGAAAACTAAGGCTTTTGATAAATTAATTTAAAAATTAGGTATAATAAAAACACAAAGCCCAGAAAGAAAAAAGAAACAGAAATAATACTTTCAGAAATATAATCCGGGAAATTCCTTGTTTAGCTAGTGTCTAAAACGGACATTTCCCCTATTAAAAACGAATAATTTAATTTGCAAACACATTCACGAAGAAAAAATAACCTAAGTTTGGCGATGAAGTAGCAAGAAAAGTTGTTAGTTTTACGTCAACTTCCTCAAGATTTCGAACCTCACTCTTACTAACAGGGTCGGCTGCATAATATCATAATTTAAGCGACAGGATGGGACTATTAACTACTAACTAACTACCTCAGTAGGTGCTACCACACTGCATACAGAATTTAAGTAAAAGAGATCATAGCCAAACGCAAGACGAACAAAGTAAAAAAAAATATTTGCAGTCAATAAACGTGTTCGACGCTCTCTAATGATTACAAAAATCGATATTAATCAGGGAATTCTCTTTTCATATAATAGTTTTATAAAATTTGCAATGTATTTCCCTCTTGCAGAGATATCTACTGCTAAGGGCTGTTCTTATATGAAACAGCAAATCTGAACATCATTATCGAGTTGAAGAGTTGTCAGACAATCAAAAACTCTTACCAGTACCTTGAAATTTTTAACGTTTTCATTATATAAAAATAAATATAGTGGTTTAGTGTTACGACTTATTATAAATTGAAATACATGGCAACTGTAAATCAATAAACGATAGCTTATTTATGGATAGTCAACGTAAATATGAGAACCCTGTTGTACATCCATGGAAGCTCTTGTCTAGTAAGAACTTCTGCATTTCATATAAAACTTTAGAGACGAACCTATTTAGTTTATGAAAGTTCTATCATTATAATACCGTTTATAAAACTAATCACAATATTAACACAGATTTCCAAATGAAACTGTCATTTGAAAGATCTGTAGGAGAATAAAATAAACTTTACACTTAGTTCTTGTTATATGTCTAAATTTTAAGTAAGTGCTTTAGAAATATTATTGGGAAAGCGCTGTCATTTTCAAACTCTTTCACAAAAAAATTTTTTTTCATGCGCAGGTATATTTTAGAATACTGTTTTGACACCAATTAAAATTTGAAATGTCGGGACAAACATAAGTTACGGAAATAAATAAAATAGATATAGGTACGAGTATTAAATGTAGCAACTTTCCAGAAACAGTATATTACTACAGTTCTACATTTAGCTATTAAATGTTACTCTCCAATTTAAAGTACTTATGTGATTAAACTGAAAATAAGAAAAGAAGAAGATAAATAAGATTTGCTATTGCACCTCAAAATAAAGCGGTAGACATAGTCCACGGGTTCGGCTAGTATTATTTTAATACTGCTAATTTAAATTAAAATATTTAAATAAAGGTTGTTCTTCAGAAAATTATTTTGCTTAATTTGTATATTATGAACTGTCACAATAATTGTGAAGCGAAGTGCAAAACCAAACAGAAATCATAAAGCAAAACCCCCTTTTCCCATATAAAGATCGAAAACGTGGATTTAGGATTCCTATTGTTTTTACGATCGCAAAACATATTCCTATTTGGGAGAGAATGCAACCCCTTAGTTAAATACTCTCCTCATGTTTGTAACTACAACACAGTAGCGATTTTTCTTGGAATTTTATAGATTATGAAACATATCGGCTATAAATTAGAAAGTTCTAAGCGCTGCGCTGCTCACTGACTAAGGTTGAATGGTTTGTCATAGTTGTTTTTCTTGGCAGAAACAGCATTCTTCGCAGTTATATCTTATATCTAAATGTATGAAACTTCTTATGAAAATTAGTATTAAACAGTTTGTCGGTAGCTAAATACATGTGCGCGTAGTTGTAATGCGAATTTATTACAGTAATGTAACGTTTTCCGCCCATTATTAACATCAACCTGTTCTTAAACTACCATGAAATTAGTACTTTTCGCAATACGTGTGCAACATAATAGTCGCAACTAAAATTTGCAGGACGTTGCTCTGAACGTAATTTGCATTCAAACCAATTTAACGTAGTCTTGAGCACGCAACTCGATGTTAATATTTAATCAGAGCTTCAAGGCATGAGTACATACGTGTATATTCGATACCGGTGATGAATTTTAAGCTCAAATGTAAACTACCGAGACACGGTGCGCCTACCCACCTTGGGCATAATTCAAAGACAAACAAGAATTACCTTGAGTGGGCTATGATGCAGTTCTGATGACGCCATTTAAAGACCTTCAGTTTTTTGATTATTACAACCACTCTGACAACATCTACCAAAATTATAGCTACTTGTATACATTATGCAAGTTTTGCTTGCACGAGTGCTTGCGTAGTGTCAGCAGTTCGGCGAATACTTGCTCAAGTAGTTGTGCAAAGTTAACTAGTATGCAGGGGAAGTAGAGCAATCGTGTTCATTTTTGAAAACTAGAAATTGTGCATATTGAAATACCACATATGGTTTTATGAGATGTTCTGCATCATTTAAAATTTAAATAACATTGTAGTTTAAGCGCAAATCTTTCAAACATTTTCAATTATTCGGCTGTATTAAATAGGTTCTATATTGCATAAATTAGACAAAGTAAATTAAGACAGAAACCTATAACAATATACTATGTATTTATATTTAAAATTTAAACAAATTTAATTAATTGATGATTGGGGTTAGCCCTTGTTCTTAATGACCAATTCGAAATACATCAACACCAGGCATATATCAAATATTCAATTAACTTTGTTTTTTGTTTATTTTCTTTTAGGTGTGAAGTTTAATATTTTTTGCTACAAGTTCTCTATTGGATTTAGGTCTGGGTATTGCGATGGTCAGTTCATTCTTTCGCATTTACTGGGAGTCATCTACAATTTAACCAGTTTTACTCTATAGCAAACCGCATTGTCGTTCTGGAAAATAAACTTGTCTTCCAGTACTTCGAGGTCTTCTGTGACGTTCACCATCCCAGAGACATGTAATCGACCAACTCCTTAGGCAGACATGCAACTCCTTACTATAACCATGGTGAGATGTTTATTGTTGGATGTAAACATATTGGTGAAAATTCATCCCAAAGAAACCTTCTGATATACACAGGAGTATATGCAAGTATATGTACAGGATTTTGTCTTATTTTATATTCCAGGATGTTTTTTCTGAATTATTAACGCTGTTTTTTAATATACAGGGTGATTCACATACTCGAGGACAAACTCTTGCAGGAGGTTCGTAAGGTCATTTAAAGACAAGAATGTTGATAATGTCATGTCCAATTCCTCTTCTTTTCTGAGAAACGAGGGTGTTGAACGGTCGCTGTAAAGTTAATGTTGGTTTTGATGTAAAAACAATAAATGGCAAACCATTCTATTTTATAAGTACATACCTAATCCCATTTTTTAAATAGTTTTTTAGAAATTATGTTTTATAACAGAATAAACACACTCTGAATAAAACAAAAGAACACATTAAACAAATAAATGCCACGGTACTGGATACCGCAGCTACCTAGTAATATCATTTTAAATTCTGTTAAAAATGTAGTTCACCTGCTGTAATACATACACAACATCGACGGAGATGAAAGTCATAAACGTGAGCCATGATATTTTGATCATTTCGTGGTGGCTTCAAAGATAGAAATCCAAAAGATTTTAATCTGGTGGCGGTCAAGCAATGGATCCATCAAGACTATTCCGCCTACCGGTAAAGTGATTATTTCTTTTTTTTTACATTTGGTGGTGGTGCGCCGTTATGCTGATACCACATATATTGCATTACATTAAGCGGGACATCTTCAATTAAATTAAATAGGGAACCTCATAAAAATTGTGCGTACCGGTTTGCATTTATTCATTGAGGTATTTTTGTATTCACAAAAGATGTCATGAAATATACCACCCAAAACATTTAGGCTTAAAACCGTATTCCCTAATTGCTAATGTATCTAATACAGCCCATACATGCATGTTATGGTGGTTATTAATTCAATTTTGAATAAATGTGGCCTCCTCTGACCATAAGACAGGGTTTTCAGCAGCTTGATCTAGAAGCTAGCGGTAAAACTCTAACCGACATTTAGCATCTCCCGGATGCAGTGCTTGCGCGCGTTGAGGATGGTACGAATGAAACACCTCTTGGTGAAATGTCCTACAAACAAAACTTTGTGATAGTGCCAAATGCGCCTAGTGCTGATTGTTGGATTATCAGCGACTGCGTCTATTACATTAGTATCCTGTTCAACATTACCCCCAACAACACAACCTGGAATACGAGGGAGTGCCGTCCCTATTTCCGTAAGCCTTCGAAACGCCCTGCTAAATACCTTATGATTAGGAAATCTTCTTCGATATTCCTTAGCAGTTTCTCGGACATTACCTTCAGAAAAGCCATACAGAAAAATCATATCTGCGTAGTCCCGCGGTGTAAAAATTTTTAATTTAAAAATCATTTTACATCGACCATTTAACGCCCTGTATTTCGGTAAGAAAGATAAATTGGGCAGGACATTATTAACGTTTTTGTCTTCATATGACCTCATAACCCCATGTAAGAGTTTGTGCCAAATATGTGAAACTATTTGTACTATAGTAATTAAGTATCTATTTGATATAGGACAGTTTATTATCAATATTTCTCAATTTTTAAAATATCTCAGGAATTTTTAACGCCACTGTAGGTACTATATTTAATATGTGGTATATAAAATTACAAAGCTATTATATTTCATAGGTAATTATATTAATTGCGAATTAGGTCGTACAATCTTTGGAACCAACCACACATACAAATATATGTCTTTTAGACTCGAGGTTGGGCCTTTTGCTGTGTATCCGGCAAACAATTTCTTTTATCTGCTTTTAATTGTAATTTTGATTTTTTTTTGCCATCTCATAAATGGGACATTTTACACTGGGTATTTCCTCGATTTAAACTACCCCAAAATTTTCTTAGTAATGCTGTACCTACTAGGAGCTAGCAGTTGTATGTAAAAATAGCTCCAAGCTGCTGGTGAAAATATTGTAAAGATTAAAGTATTTGTAAACACTATCATTGATTATTTGCAATGATCTTAAAAATAAAGTAAGGTGTGTAATAATAAAGACTGGCACCATTTTACTTAAAACGTTTAAATATCACCACCGTAAAAAATGCATTTGCAGCAAGCAGATACTTGAAAGCAAACACTCGCAGAAGCAAAACTTGCATAATGTTTAAATTATAAAGGATTCTTTATACACACTCCGAATGCGTATGTTTTTACCTTTGTTCGAAAAGGTCAAATACTTTACGTGGGTTTCAAATGTTGGCCTTCTGCGAAATTTAGGAACGTTTAGAATTTCCAACTGTCGGTTCCAATGACGCTGGTTCATTGTCTAAATATTGAAGAACTTAAACAACAAAATTAAAGCTGCCTCGAATTTCTAACCGGAAGTCATGCAAAAGTTGGAAATACACGATCTGCTACTAGTGGCGCAATAATTATTTATGCCTACTTAGTCAAGATGATAGTTTTTCTAAAATTGCGTTAGTTTTTAAAAGCATTTATGAAACATTTATGGCTGGCTTTGTTAGAAATTCGTCACCTTTGGTAACGGTTGTTGCTATTATCGCGGGCGTTTAAAAGAAGGACGATTTATCTTTAATTGGCTCGTTTGTGCTAGATATTATATTTGAACTACAAAAATGTGACTCTAATGAGGACTACAGCATGGAAAACAAGGCGAGTTTTACCTTCATCTAGCATCGATTTGAAACAAATAAGAATTTGCTGTTGTCAGAAAATTTAAATATTTTTTTATACAGATATTTTGTATTATTTTGCATCTTTAAAATCTCACACCATCACTACATTGTTAAATAACAACAACATTTAACACAAATATCACTACAATGTTACTAAAAAACATTGTTACCGAAAAATATAATTCTTAGAACATTGCGCCCATTGTATGTTTAAATTTTATACTGTCTGGTAAAATGCAGTTTATTTTGGATTCTTTGAACCTACCTATACAGTGCTTCCCAAAAGTAACGGATAAATTCTATAAAATCGTTAAGAAAAATATCCCATAAAAATACTTGGACACGTCGATTTTCATTTTTAAATTATCATTTAGAGATGTAATTTTCAACACCCCACCCCTCAACCCCTAGCAACTCCAACTTTAAAATTTCAAATAGCGAAGTACCCCTTATGATACCTCATCTGATAGCTTTCTTTATGCTGAATACAACAAAAAAAAAGCTTTTCAAAATCGGTTGATAAATAACGGGGATATTTACCAAAATGTATTCAAATGAAAGTGCCATTATTCGAGCAGGCGTTGATACGGTTCTAGCAATGAGTGATAAAATAGTATATTAAAGAACTAGTTTCATAAGGCCTTTTCTTAACGCACGAGTCCAAGTTTGAAAAACGAGACGCGACGCGTCGAGTTTTTCAACGGACGAGTGCGACAAGTGGTCTTATGAAACGTGTTCTTTATACTATTTTTTTTATTGAGGAAGTTTAAGAGTATTTTAAATAGATTTATGTAGAAAATTTTACGTCAAATCGATTACTAGGGAGTTTTTATAAACACTTATGGCAGCACTGACAGGTGCTTTATGAGAAAAAAGTTTTTTTTTCTGAATTTCTCAAAACCCGTCGCAATGTTTACAGGACGTACTGAGAACATAAACTTCAATTGTTTTTAGCACACATTGCTAAAACCGTATCAACGCCTGCTCGAATATTGGCACTTTCAATTGAATACATTTTGTTAAATATCTCCGTTATTTATCAACCGATTTTGAAAACCTTTTTCTTGTTGTATTCAGCATAAAGAAAGCTATCAGATGAGGTATCATAAGAGGTACTTTGCTATTTGAAATTTTAAAGTTGGAGTTGCTAGGGCTTAGGGGTTGAGGGGTGGGGGATTGAAAATTACATCACTAAATGACAATTTAAAAATAAAATTCGACGTGTCCGAGCATTTTTATGAAATATTTTTCTCAACGATTTTATAGAATTTACCCGTTACTTTTGGGAAGCACTCTATATGCAATACATTAGCTGCTCCAGCAGTAAGATTATACTATTCCACCCAATAGTCTATTTTATTTTACTACAGCTCTGCAATATTTCGAAGAGGAAAAGTAGATGTATTTCTTCTTAACTTTAAAGAGCCTCGAATATTTGTAATGCAGGATTTGCTGCCACGTTTTAAAACAGTGTAAATGGTTCAATGATCTAATGATGAAAGTTTGCTACTTTACAATTCAATTAGCAATGAAGTTTCATGATTAAAATCATTATTGTTAATTTTTTCAGCAATATCAGAATTTCTTTAACAAATAAATACGCTATGTTGAAATCTAACTACATGCGTACTCATCGCGTAAATATTTATTATTTTGGAATCTACTATACTTACGCCTGACTGGTGCGTCTAGCGTAACAGGAATACAAATGTACATTGTATCACCAAATTTTCCTCCAAAGATACACTAATTTGTGCATTTAAACATATAAATTTCGCTTGAACTGCAGATTTGGGGAACGAAAAAATGGAAACATGCGAAAGTACTATGGAATTCATAAATAAAATATTTGCCATAGTTAAATATGGGACTACCCATTATAATGTTAATTTTAAAAATATTTTCCTAAGCAAGTGTGTAATATTCTGGACATAGAAAAAACAACCACAGAAATTTCATTATATGTATTTCTTGTTTTTTGAACTGTATTTTATAAAAGTATTAAAATATGCACAGCGGTTACAAAAAGTTTGAAAAAAATAAATATGTATGCCTACATCCATGCCGTGGAGGTACCTGCATGTTTATATTTGCTCACAATTTTAGGAAATTACTACTTCCAATAAAAGACATTAATCAGCATCAAATAATAAAAATGTCAATTACATAGATACACCTAAAAGTGGTTTGATCATTAACACGTATAACTAGACAATTTCATTGTTTGAAAGTGCTTACTGGCATAATTTTATTAGAACGTTCTACTTTTCATCCAACAATTTCTAAATTCAGAACACTATCAACTTGAAGTCTCAACCAATTAAAGCTTCTGATATAAAGTTTTAAACACAAAGTTATGTATAATTTTCATATTTCCGTCGAAAAGGTTCATGAACATTCTGTTCCGTTTGCTGTTTATATCTACCCAAAAGGAAGCATTTACTAAAAAATCCTTTTAAACTCTTATTTTCTTTAAAACTGCTATCAACTAATTTTATTACATTTAACTTTGTTAACTTACTAAACGTGCTGTCCAAATAAATGTTCATTAATTTTCGGCTTGCTTGCTTACTAATTTTTTATTTAATGTTTATTACATTCCCTTTCAACGAAGCGGGCGCATCACGGAAAATACGAAAACAGTATCTCTTCCCCATTAATTACCATTTTTCTTCAACAACATCTTTACGTCGTTTAAATTTTTTCGCTACAATGAAAATTATTATATTATATTTTCTCAAAACATAAGCAAAAGCGGTATTTAACACGGAACGTTGACAATTACAGTCCCACAACTTGAAGAAGTAACGCTCTAATACTCTCTCCTTTTTACTAGCTCTCGGTATACAGATTAATTTTATGATTTTTGAATTGTATGATAAAATTAACTGTGCATATATTAAATGTTTCCTCAATATAAGCAATTAAACAGGCGAAGGGATTAATTGACAACCTAATTAATCTAATTGAAATTCAAAGATTATTCTAAAAAAAAACGTTTTGTAAACCAATAAGAGATTGGTACATAAAACATACTCAAATTAATTAATCTTAGTTTGAGTTTCGATTTTAAAAGATCGTTGCATTTTGCCAGATGTAGAATTGTCATGTCAGTTGCGAGTGCTTCAAACTAATAACAAAAACTTGGATTTTTAATATTATCAGTAAATAAACCGAAATGTTAACTTATAAATGCTGCAAGAAGGTCTATTGGCGCAGGTGATGCCGCACCTCCGTCGGTATGCCTTCGTAAATATAATTTTTCTCACTTAATATTGTATAAAACGGAAATCTAAAAACCCACAAATTATTGAATAAATACTGTAGGTACCTACAAGAATATTTTTACGAAACTGTCAGGGTAGGGGGTGAATCTAGACCGTTTTCCTTTTTCAGTTTTGCTGGGATAAATGAAATAATAATACACAACATTCTTGCAGAGATAGTACAGACTTCATAAAGCATTTTAAAACAACAAGACCCCATCGATGTAATGTCACACTAAATAGAAATTCCCTTGCCTGCGGGTTATTTTTATTGAAAACTGTACAGTTAATAGAGTGACAATACTTGCACCAAATATAATAAACAATTCTATACGTAACCGCATCAGTCGCCACTACGCTAGGCAATGTGAATTAATAACAAAAGATTATCCTGTATGTACCTGTAATAAACATTCATAAGAAGATGGATTTATTTTTCAGATTTTCATTTTGTACAATATTAATCCAGCATAATTAGATATAAAGGCGAAAGCCTACGTACGGTAATTTGATTACTAAATCTGTCAATTAAACAATATTAAGACAATCCAAAACAACTACGCCGGTCTAGTAAAACGAATATTGACGAAAAACGTACTTAACAAATTATGGTCTCGTTCTACCTTTCCAGAATGTAAATGAAGTATTCAAAAAGGTACCTACTTTATTCTACTACCTACGGAGACTATCCTATAGTTTGGTTTAAAGGTCGAATTTTCAAAGTCATTTGCTTTCATTCCCATTACTTGTGATAGCTCTCCTCCCAACTCTTTTAACGACACCAACATAACAATAAATTCTTCTCCCTACGGTGCTGCGAAAGTTTGCTAGTATATAACCTCTATTTAATATTTATATTGATAACCATTGTAGGCTAGGTAGTAAAGACTTCTTACTGTGTAGGTAATTTTCTTTTTCCAATATATGCAGTCGCCACTATCCCCCTACATACCCATTCTTCTGCAGCATCATTTGATGGTAAGGAATCTTTAACCACCTTCTTTACGTTTTTTTTTAACTACAGCTATTTCTTTGACTAGCTGTTTTACTCGTTTGCAACTAAAATATACTCTTCTAAAGTTACTACTTCCCTTTCATGTCAACTTGTTAATGTTTAATTTAAAGCTTCCCAACATAAGACTTTTGGCCTGGAACTTTGTTTTGAACTACATATTGTGTTGTTGTTGGTATTTCCTTTCGAGTTGTGTTTGGAGCGTCCATTTGGATTTTTTGCATCGACTAGTTGTTCTGCATCTTCAGTTGAATTTTACAAATTGTTACAACGTTGTACCTTTTCTGGATCAAATCTTCGAACTGGGTATTTAACTGTGATAGATATACACTAATTACGTGAACTACATTCATAACATTATAACTATCATAGAGTCACTCCAAGTATAAATAACAACACAAATTTGTGAGTTCGCTTTACGTAAATTTGTACTGATTTTCATGTTACTATGCAATAAATTTTGTATGCCGCCATAATTAAACAAGAAAAAACCTCAGTTTTTCCCACTAACTGCCTTATAATTTCCCACATTCTTCCTTCTCTTTTAATTCTTCCGCCTCCAAGTTTTAATTTTGGTAGCAGCACAAAAACCCAGAACTACTCTAATTCATCCAGCTAACATATCGGAATTTATATTACATTAATGGGACTATTTAATTGTATCTACTCAAAAAGTTGTTAACATTCTGACTAAATTTGTATGTACTAAACTTTGATTTTGGGGATAATACTTTTTTGTATAAATTTCATACTATTTAAAAGCCCAAAAATGCTACGCATATAATCAATTTTCAAGGAAATATGAACCATACAAAAGATTTGTAAATTGTTTCTTGCTTTACTTTGTTGAAATTCATATTGATAGTACAGAATAATAGTCACTATTTCAAAATTTTTATTTTAGCTTTAAACGTATTTCGAAAAATAACATTCATTTTCAAAAGCAATATCATAAACACTTGTCCTTAGGGAAAGAGAACGCTGGATCTTCGTTTCAAACTTAGCTCTAGTATTGGATATACTTGAGGCCTTTCAAATTCAAACACATTTTATCAAATACACCTCTCCGCTATTGGAGGTTTTGGAATAGAATACTAGGTATTTTAGAGCCAAGTTCTGCCAAGATCTAGCGTTCTGTTTCCCTTAACGGGAAATGTTTATATTTATTAAATATTATTAAAATGTTATTTGTGGAAATATGTATAACGCTAAAATAAAACCTGTTGAAATCGTGACTATTTATTATTTTGAACTATTTATACCTACCTTTTTCGAGTATGACAATATTTACTTCGCTTGAACCTAATTCCTAAGTCCTGAAGTCTAGTATGCTGAGAAGAAATTGTTCAAAATTATATAAGTGTAATGTTAAAATTGTGTTTAAACTACATGTAGCTAAGACGCTATACCCGTTTCTATACTTTTTCCTTGTACGACTCGATTTTAAAAATATATAAATTACTAACGACGAAATGAGCTATAAACATAAACAACGTAAAAAAAATTTTTTGTATACACTTCTAAAATGTATGCACTGTTTAAATACTACGTGTAATTGTCTATTAAGTTGTTTTTCAAGTATAGTCGAACTTGTCTATATCGAATTTCTGTATGTATATCGCATTTCTCAATTTTAGGAATCTTTTCCAAAAATCAAAACAACGAGAGTACTTCTAACGTTATTTTAGCCGCTTACGTCAAACTTCGAATTTCTATTCAAGCAACATTTTCCAGTTTAAAAATTTAACAACGTGCTATTTTTTCCAATCGAGATATCAAATTTGTATTGTATATTTCAATGTCAGGTATATAGTGCCCTTCTCGGAATTTTAAACTTACGTTACCGTCGTCATCAAAAATTTTACAACCCTTTGTGCACTCAAGGAATACATGTAGATTTGTATTTAAACTTATACATACAATTTCACATATTTAGTTTGCAGTTGCATTTACATTCTTGTATAGTGTACTCGTATCTTTAAAATCATAAAACCGCATCTACAGTTTGCTGTTCCATATATCTATATAACGAATTCTTTCAGGGTGCCTTCGCACTTCGATATGTGAAAATTCTACTGTAGTTGTTCTACTTGAAAGAAAAAATTAAGGAATTAAATTAAAACCATCAGATTTGAGAAATTCTATATTTTCAAAAATACTTTTTACCATTATAGCAGGGAAATTTATGTACATTACAACTATCGAAGACTTAAATTTTTTTATTATTTTGACTGATAGCTAAAACGCAATCAACTTGTCCATATTACTTCAACTATTTTCATCGGTAAATTGCAATTTTCATTAAATCCGTTCGAGTAGCTCGCAATATTTTAATATGAAGCGATGTACACACACGCACAATCATATTCATTCATTTACAACTACTCATGTGGAATTGGTTTAGTTTATACATAAATTGCTTCCTATTTAATGTTATCCCTAAAGTTGAATTAGAAACAAAACGAAGTCATTTATTTCAGGAAAATCAATATTTTGTTAACAAGTTATATTACAGTTAGTGACTGTTGACAAAATTTTATTCTTCTCAGTATTTTTTTAGTTTATCATTACTCAATTGATGCTGTAATACTTGCAAGTATGTATTACTGATTATATAAAATAGAATTTGAAATGATTAAGCATTATAGTTATTGTAACAAATCGATATTTTCAACTCGTTTTTATGTCTAGAATTTAAAAATATTGGAAATTAACACATTATTTCAAAATATTAAAGAAAACTTCATTCGAATAAAGCACTAGACTATATGATTAATGCTGGAGTGTCAAAATCAAAAACGAACAGAATTTTTACTATTGCTGCTTTCTGTACATATTACTACTAACTAGACACTTTTTATTAACTATTTGCATATCTTTAACTCAAGGCAAATGCAGCGGCACCTTATCAAAATTTATATTACTTGCAATTTCTTCTCTGCTAAGTCCTACTTAAGAGTAACTACTATTGCAAGTAAAAACGGTTAAAACGAATAAGGATATAGAAAAATTTAGTTAATTATGCACACTGTCATATGAATCATACTACTGATCGATTAAATCAAAAAGTTCAAGCATGTTATCCGTGTGTTTGTTTTGGTTTTCTTTAATGTAATCTTCCTATTAAAAAAATCTGTGTTTAAGAAATCTACAGAACAACATTAATTCCGGCAATTTATCTGCATTTAAAAACTCAATATTAACAGAATTCATGGAATTAATTAATTTTAAGATAACATTAATACTGCAAATTGAGAACATATTTAGAAACACATACACGTAATTCTTGACTTCAGTGTTAATAAATTTCATTTTATACTGTAAGTTAACTGTTAATTTGCTTTAAAATTTAAGTAGGATTATTTCGAAGACCGACCGTCAGTGAGGAGATGCACCAGTGCATGAAATAACATAGCACAAGGAAAATTTATTAAATTCTTACATCCATCACAATGTTTGAAACACACCGTATATGTAGATCCAAAAATACTTGGCTATTCCAGTTTTAAAAAGAATATTCCAACTGCATTTTTAATTTGTATGTTTAATTGAAAACTTACTAGTATGTACTACATTTTTATACTTCTCATTGCCAAAGATATACCAGGCATACGTTCTACAGTTAAGTTCACATTTTAAGATCTAAATAATACTAGTATTCGGTGTAGAGAACGAAGCAATTTTTTATTGTTATGGATCATTATTAAACGTAATCCAAACGGTAAAAATTAATGCAGACAAATAAATTTAAAAACAGAAACATAAAGGTATACAGTGTGTTATACAGTATAAATATTATAACAGCAGAATATAAATTAACATAAATCAAAAATGAACATATTACTTAGCTGTATATGCTTATTTTTATTTTTTATTTACTCCACAAAATAAGAAAACTATGAGCGTTTTGGTACTTCCTTAAAACAATGTCCGTACTGTGGTTTATTACCATAATGTTCTCCTAATTTAAGTATTAAGCGCCATTTCTTACTTCCGCAAATAAGCAGAAGTGGTTTGTATTAAATATAACACCCTGGAAGGTGTTAAATATTCTAAACAAGCTCTTTATTATGAAACCAATGATATCATTTCAAATTAATTTTCTAAACGGAAACAATGTTTTTTGAGTATATTAAAAATTGAAGATTTCACATAGGTCCATAATTAAAACCATTAGAAATAAAAAAGAAATAATACATAAAACTAGAAACAAAAAACAACACCATCACAACGATACAGTGCTTTACGACTTTGCTCACGAATTTCACATAATATGTGGTTATTTTGATTATTGTCCGTAATTTTTGCCATAACGTAGCAGTAGATGAGTTAGTATTCAATTAATTATTTTAATGAGATAGCACTAAATATAATCTGCAAATTTGACAACTCTACATCCAATTTCGTTTTGCTTTTATAAACTAATGTGATCTGTAAGTTAAAAATTTTCATTTTAATACGCAAAATTTGTTATTTTTCATAGTTGAATTTTTTAGAAACTTGTTATCTTTGCGATAAAAATGTCTTTCAGAATATGTATACGATATACAGAGTGTTGCATTCAAGAACGCCAAGTTGCGGTCAATTCACGTTTGATACGTGAATTATGCAGATAATTTTCATCAATTAACCAAGGAGTTACGTTTTATTTTGAACACACTGTATGCACATATAGCACTCCATCTCGTTAGGTAATTTTATTTCTATAGAAAGTGAATATCTTTCATGAAAGAACGTGTTTCGCTTACAATTTATCACCCATTTTACAGTGGAAATCTTTTTCCTCGATTCCATTACTTACTGGAATTGTCAAATTTATTTTTAGTAACACTTGGATATTACATTTTATTAAGAATATTACGCTTATTCTATTTTTAAATTGAATTCTTTTATTAATAAATGAAACGGCATCAACTTTTCATCAAAATAATGAACCGTTTTTGTCGTACACGCAATTTTAATTGGTT
This sequence comes from Limonius californicus, assembly GCA_014611495.1. Taxonomy (NCBI): domain Eukaryota; kingdom Metazoa; phylum Arthropoda; class Insecta; order Coleoptera; family Elateridae; genus Limonius; species Limonius californicus. Next base: position 24,249 of record JABXWE010012204.1, read on the forward strand.
CAATGTTCTAACATATCTTTGTGTTTGAGTATTAAAAAAATATAGGACCATTATTGTCCTTATTTGCACATGCTTCTAATCTAATTACATTAAATACAATTAGCGCAATTATTGTGTGCCTATTACTTCTTTAATTTAAGTTTAGTAAGTTGTTTCAAAAGGAAATTTCAGGTCTTCCGCACTTATATGGTTCGTCGAACGTTATCAATTTTATCAGTTTATTCACAGAATTCTAAAAAGAAAACACGTTTATTAACATAACTCTATCAACACAGTTTAACATAATTACCTAGTACGAAATGAAAAATCTATACCGTACATTTGAAGTAGAAATCCTTGATTGGGTGGCAAACAAAATCTAAAACTTAATTATCACGCACCAGAAGACGTAACTTTCGATGTCAAGTTATTTATAGAAGTTTGTATAATATGCAGTCAGTTTTTAAATTATACTTCTTTGGAAAGGGTTATCAAAAGATTAGCATTTAGACGAGCGCCGAAAACAACTTTTTGTGTCTGTTTTTGTTGCAGGCTTACTAATCCTGCCTTTCACCTTTTGCGGTATTTAACTTGCATAACATCATTATTTGAAACTGGCAATGGTGAAGAATTGTGATTCTTAGGCACGAAAGAATTACGTAGCGGTGTAATTTACCTTCAGTGTGTTGAACAGGATCCAACGGCGAAGCACTCAGGTGTATAGCAAAGGTGAACAGCAGTAACACAGCACTCGTCCGAACTCCGGGTGTTAACATTGTAACTTAAACTGCACAAACTCGCATCACTTTTAATTTCTTTAGCAGTCATTGGCATCATAGTACCATTCACCTGATATTACACCGGGTAATAACGATCCATTCAACATTCGTGTGTTTGGGTGCCCATTTGACGAACATTTTCAACCAGCTGGAAAACACACCTGCGACCCACACACTCACAGACCACTGTGTTGATTTCTTGTTGCATTATGTTTAGCAAGCAGCATGCGGATGCCACGGAATTCCACGAGCGCTTCCGAATGTTTTATCCTGCTAAGGACGAAACAGCAGGAACCTGGAAACTTATGGACTACTGCAGGAATAGCAGTTCATCCTTTATGTTAGTTAAAAATGTTGCACGAAGAGGGCCCCAAGTGCATTCCATAACCAAAATTGCAACGTGGATAGTAACTCATTCAACAATTATAATAAAAATAATATCTACGTTAATTACAGTCCTACTGCTCGTATAAAAAAATCCGCTAGGAATCCTCGATACCCAAAGGGATTATATAATGATGCAGTGCTTTAATTTCAAAACTAGCGAGTCCCAATAACTTTCGATTTGAAGTAAATTAAACTTAAACAAAAACTCGTCAATTTTTATATCAGAGGGAAGTTTAAGACGATTCGGGATTAAATTTTAGGACTAACCCCTTCGCCTCAGCTACCCTCTTCAAATGTTCAAATAGCACCCCGCTACGTTGTGATACATACAATTTAAAAGCAATAAATCCTAATAAATTTACGTTAAAAAAGGTTTAATTTAAACAAAAACATGTCAATTTGTATATCAAGGAAGAAGCTTAAAACCGAGATTGAATTTTAGTATTCACCCCTTCAACCTCTGTTTCCTCTTCCCAAAACTTCAAATAGCACCCCTTACCTTGTTATACGTCAATTTAACGGCAAAAAATCCTAGTAAATTTACGTTAAGAAAATTGTATTCGATTGATCCCTTTAGGAGTCAAAAATATTTCATTTACAAAATATTCAGTTCTTAGAAAAATGACGTTCCTACTAAAACCGTACACCGCTGTTTGCTAGGTAACGGCTAATAAAACTTGATGCTTGATAACTGAGTGTGCCGTTTTTTTTTGCACTTAATCCGCTCAGTTTTTTTTTTATATTTTTTGACTTTCTTGCATATTTTCGTTATCACAAATATTGTGCGAATTGTTGCAATACTTCGAAAATAGGCTATAGTACTGTGTAGCCAATAACGGAGCACATATTAACATTTAGATAAGAGATATTTTTAAAATTGATTGTTAAAAGAAGTAAATTATTACTCTCTTTATTTTATAATTTTTGACTCTTAGGATTTTTTTGCCTTTAAATTGATGTATCACAAGGTAGGGGGTGCCATTTGAAGATTTGAAAAGGGAAAACAGGGATTGAGGGGGTGAATCCTAAACATCAATCTAACTAACGGCTTTAAGCTCCCCCCTTGATATACAAATTGACGTGTTTCTGTTTAAATTAAATTTACTTACAATCGAAAGTTATTGGGCCAAGTTTTTAAATGAAAGCACTGTATATATCAATTTAAAAAAATACTATTAAATATTCTACTACTCCGATGCGGCTAAAATGATGTTATGGGGACTGCCCAAAACGCCGAATGCCCAAAACGCCGACTCGATATTTCGTCCAAAACGCCGACTCCCATTCCGCCGACCATGTCCAAAACGCCGAATGGTGTTGATGACCAAAACGCCGACTCGTGTCCAAAACGCCGAACGGCGCTGAACGACGTCACATCGTTCGTGAACTTGGCGTCGGAGCCGAATACGAATCTAAATTTGTATTTGGCCCAAAACGCCGACTGCACATCGAGTCGGCGTTTTGGCCATTCGGCAAAGTGTCCATGAGCCCTGTCCAAAACGCCGACCGCAAAGCGAGTCGGCGTTTTGGTCATTCGGCGAAATGTCCTATAAGGCAAGTACGAGCCTCGTCCAAAACGCCGACCACAACCCAAGGCGGAGTTTTGGCCATTGGGCCACTATCGATGAGAAAAATTTAAACAAAATCGTTTGATCCGACTTTGATTTGTAAATTTTTCGAAATTTTTCTTCTATTATTTTAATTTCTTATTTATCGGGTAATTTTTATTTTGAACGGTAGGTACATTTTTGGCACTACATTTTGAAACACCGTGTATATGTTACATAC
>JABXWE010012206.1:0-22522 GCA_014611495.1 Limonius californicus
ATGGCAAATGTGATTTTGCCGAAACGTCGTCAAGACAACCATCCCGGTCCATCCCAGGACCAAGAAGTTACTACGCGGAAGAATACCTGGAAGCCAATCACAGCATATATATATATATATATATATATATACAGTTAAAACAATAATCAACAAGACAAGAACTAATAAGATATGCAATCATGAGGATAAATATAAAAATCCCGTATGTAAAATTCTGCAGAGATACCCGAAGGTAGTACCGCACCCTGCTGCCACTTTAACCCTGTTTAAGGCAGTTAGTGACGTAAAGGATTCACCCAGGGGGACCAACGGTTGTAGGTACCCTCCGAGGTACCAGAATAGCAACGTGTTACGGTGGTTTTTCTTAAGCAATGCATGTTAACATAGATAGGCTCATAGCGGATGCTCTTCTCAGTCGATGCGTCATATTAAGCAAGCAAAAGGAATAATAGGGCATATATCTAAGCAAGACTTAAGAAGGTTAAGAAGATGATGAAAGGAGAGACGAGGAAAGGGAAGACCAAGAGAGCAAGAGCAAGATGAATAAGAAAACGAGGAGAAGAGCAATGTGAGAGCAAGATAAAATAAGGCTTACATGGGTAACCATGTTGGTAAAGCTGTACCGTAATGTATCTACTTGTTCTATATCTTCCTTTGGGACGTCAATTTTGAATTTAATAAAAGTTGCGTAAGCTTCTTCCATCGAACCCAGGTCTCTGTCCATTTCGATAAAGTGTTCTCGAATTCTTGCTAGACAAGCCATTGCCAATCTTGAAATAACCAGTTTTTAGTCCACTTTTATGAACGGGACAAATGAACTTACTAGAGAAACAACAACAGATCTTACCTGCATTCATCAAGATCGTTAATGGGTTTGGATAGTATTTTTTCTTGAGTTTTAATAAAGTCAACTAGATCGTTCAATTTCGCCCTATATCGTATTCCCAAGTTCTTACCCATCAGATGTTTCCACGCTTCGGATTCAACCAGTAAAGCAAGCTTCATTTTATCTAACGTTAAAAGCAGTTACGATTAAGCTGAAAAATGGAAATACCATTTTCGTAGATACCCATCGTTATTTGAATGGCTCCAATGTTGTGAAAGTTTACAATTTTTCGTATTTCCGCAGCTTTATCATCATACTCGGCAAACTTTTCACTTATCTCTACTATTAATGGGTTTCCATTGCAGAAATCTATTACTTGCTGTTCTCTATCTTCGGCCCACAAGTATGAGTACTGAAGATAATCCTAGACGGACAACTAATAATGACGGAGAAGGGACGGTTAGTATTTGTTTTTACCTCCAGTAGTTTTGCTAGATCTGGCTGCAATAAATACATTGCACCTTGAAGACCCGTAAACAAACGTATGATTTCTTTTTGTCCGGCAACATTTTTGAAGTAGTTTGGTTTTTGGTCTTCCAAACTACTAACTGAACCCTCTGAAAAGCATGTCAAAAAATTTAAAAACTGCATATTAGTACACCAGATATCATACCGAATCTTATACCCTTGTCCTTCTTACGATCACCTTGTCCCCACATGGGTATATCTTTATGAAAATCCACAATGCTGTTTAAGATCTGCTTAAAATGATTCTGAATTTCATCCAAACTCGGGTTGATAGTTGCAATAGGTATGTGCAATTCCATGCTGGTCTTTATCATGGGCGCGCTTTTTTGTAGTTCATCCAAACTGCAATGTGAAAATATGGCAAACTATGAAAACTTTGGAGTCTCAAATGACTACCTTCTAACAGTTGCTCGCTTTTTCAACAGCTCCAGAGATAATTTGGTGCTTTTTACAAGGCAATCTATTACCTTAGCGTTAAAATAAGCAAACATTTCTAGGCAATCGCTATGGATCATTGCCAAATTCCGAGGAGCATTTCGGTTTATTTCTTTGAATGCTAAAAGAGAAAAAGAAATATAAAAAAATGCAATTATTCCTGAACTAGATGCTTACCAGCATCTTCGCCTTGATCCAGTTTTGATGCTGAAGTGACAGGTTTAACGGCTTTTTCCGGATCCAGCCAGTCGTATTTTCCTTGCTGTAATTCGGGGTTTGTTACAGTAGTCAGAAACATGTTTATTAACGCTGTCACAGCTCTTTCAGCCGTGTACAATTTTAGCTGGACTTCTTGTACTGTAGTAGAAGACTCGGTTAGTTTCCAATAAGAATAAATACTAAAAACTTACAAGTTTTGTCTCGATATATTTTACTTTCTTCTTGAAGATCGGAAAGAGTCATTGGTTCATTGGGAAGGTACAGTAATTTTGTAGCAAGAACGCTACTCAATAATTCGTCGATACGCGCCTCCTTCATATCCCTCGCCTTCAGATAGATGTAATTAACATAAATTTAGCTGTTGTTGTATATCTTACCGTCTTTACAAATAACTCAGTGCTTTCCAGGACATGGTTAACGTCATCACAAAATTGCGGAATTTTCATGGAAGTCCATGTAATGATAGTTAAAGCCGGCATAAAAGTATCTTCCATTTTTAGCAGCTCTGGTGTCATTAAGGGAATGAATAGCTTTGGTATGTTCTTTCTAATGTAGCTGTCACGTTCCACTAGCCCTTTGATAACCTCATAGGCTTTCAAAATTTTGTCTTTGCAAAACAAAACTATTTGTGCAACATCGGAGACCGCTGGAAATTCTTATTAAGTTTCTCCTAAAGGGGCAGCTGCTTTTACTTACGCAAGTCAAGTTTGTACATGTATTCTGTTTCTCGAATCGTTTCAGATATATATGGCTCAAAATTTATTACGTATCGTTTGGTTATGGGATTCTTCAGTAACAATGGCGCCATTAATCCGCTCCTTACCTATGAATAATTAAAATTTTGTGGTACCTTTACCTGGGTCAGAGAATCAGACAGTATATGTTACAGAATTGATTGGGGACAGTAGTTTAAGTGAATAAACTTTGGAAAACCTCTTAGCACCACGATATCTCGAACACCTAAATATGTATTTCGGCAGTTAAGCTGCCATCTTCAGTAGGAACTTGAACTAACTAAAGTAACTTGGCTGAGAAATCCCTCTTATGTCCTTTGCCAAGCCAACAATTGGACTTCAGTTGTTGGTCAGGTGTTCTAAATATCGTGGTGGTAAAAGGTTTTCCAAAATTTAGTATATGTTTTGAGGTGACACGGCGTTAAAAGTACAAAATAACTCATCACCCTCTTTTAAATCGACAAGGGATTGCGATAGGAAGACGCTTGCTACAGCCCGATGATTTAAAAGTTTTTGGGAAGTCAGTAACATCGATAACATTAAAAGTACACATGTTCATGAAGTTGTTGCAGAAACATGGGGCTGAAAGTAAATAAAATCTAAATGCACGTATATAAACAAACAAAGCGTAAATATTCCGGAAAATACAAGTTTAGTAATAAATAATTACATATACACACAAATGCGGAAATTGGCCTATTTAAGTGTACTAATCAATTATGATGATAATGGTAATGGTGCAGAATGTCCAAGGGTCATTTTTAAAGTAAGAACTGTTTTATTAAAATTAAACAAATTAAAATCGAGCAAACTGTGAGAAAACTTATTTACATTTAGAGTACAAAATATTTTTGTGAGAAGTAAAGGGCTTTTTGTCTTCAATGTAAGAACTGTTTTGCACCTATTAATAATGCAAATTGACGATTTCGAATGCAACTTGGTGACGCTGTCGGATATTTCCGACCTTGTGAATGTCTCAGACGATACTTTGCAGTATCATTTCTCCTATGTCATCACCAAAGAATCGAAAACTGCTGCTGATACACATATTCCACAATACAGAACATTCACAGTTGATGAGCTTCATGCCGCTTTCTCTAATGATTCCTGTTCTGTTGTTTACGAAATTGTAAGTGAACATCTTCGCTACAAGAAAATTGGGTGGGTCAAGAATGCTGACACCAGAACACAAACGGAAGGGAATGGCTGCTTCTATGGCATTTTTTACCGATACTGTACAGAAGGAGATGTATCCTTGGATGGTATAGTGACGGGAAATAAGGCATAGGTGTGGCACTATACTTCTGAAACCCAACGACAGTTTCTAGTATGGCACCACTCACATTCTCCCACAAACTCAAAAAATTTCAAACGGGCACCTTCAATCATGAATGTTACGGCAACGGTTTTTTGGAAAGTTATTGTTCTGATTCCTCATCTGCCTAGAGGAGAAACCATCAATGTAGGAAATTGTGCAAAATCCTAAAAAAGATACACGCTCATATATACACCGATGATCAAACTGCCACCAAGTGGTTGAAGAAACAGACGGCGGAGTTCTTCAACGAGGGGTTCATCTAGCTCGACTACCTATCTTAAAAGGTTAGAATGTCAACGGGATTTGTGTTGCAAAATAGTTTAATACATATTTTCACAGTAGAAACAAACTTTGTGAGTTATAAATACAAATTCGAAATCTGTAATTATTTCAAGGAACCAGCCATAATTAGACATTAAAGCAGCAGATAACAGTGGACTGGTCATATAGTTAGAATGCTTAAAGCACTTACTAGTAATATAAAAAGACGAGGGTGAGTTGGACACCCCAAAAATATATTTATTGATGAACTAACATCAGTTTTGGGAACTCTAAGGGCACAACAATGCAAAAAACAAAGGATAAAAAACGGTTAACCTGACAAATGGCTTTCGGCGAGGATGATGTCAATGTTGTGTTTGTTTGTTTGTTTTTATTTAACGTCGGTCTATTTCTGCTACTATGGCTAACCACCGACGCCAGGGAGCGATTCTACCACACCTGGAAATTTAGCCTGTTTGAGGGTTTTTTTGACGTGCCCAACAACACTTGGACACGGGGCCTGCAATTTTACTTCCTATCCGAGAAGAAGGGCCGTTTTAGAGTTTTTTATCGCTCAGAAAAAAACCACCGATCTCGGCGACCGGATTCGAACCCAGGACAGCTGCATGAAAGGCATACGGCCAACCTATCCGAGCTACCGGCGCCGGTTAACGTTGTGTAAACCTGCGATATCATAATAGTATATTCTTCAACGAGTGTAGAATGACAGCTATTATTTACAAGGATGCAAATTCTGTTACGAGCCGAAGGCGAGTGACAGAATCATCCGAGTGAATAATAGCTATTCTACACGAGTAGGAGACTATACTTTCTCTACGACTATTTCATAGGAAGTTACAATTTTTGGTCCGAATTAGTATAATAAAAATGTTGCTTTAGATGGACGTATGTCGGTTCACCAGCCACAACCATTTTACGCCGTGTACACCACTGTGCACTGTTTCTGCGATTTCTTCGGCAGTAAATTAATACACGTCGTTTTCGCGGATTTGTTATTTCTGGTGGCGAACACATTTCAGCGTTTTCGCTGTCTGAATTATTCATACCTAGTTCTTTTTCCGGTTCCGCAATTTACAGTTGGATTCTGATACAGAATCCCACTGAAATAGAGCACAGAATCCAACGGAAATGGAAAATATCTATCATTCTTCAACTAAAACGGTATTAGTGGTAACGAATTCATTATATTATAGTCGTAGAAAAACATATTTATTCATTCCTATTACGTTATACGTACATTATTCAACTACTTTGTGCAATTAATGGTACCTATAACTATTTATCTGATTTATCTCATTACTCAACACCGTGTAACCAATCACAAACTAAAATGTTCATTACTTCACACCTTGATAACCAATTAATCGAGTGAGAATAAAAATAAATACAATTGTCAAAATTATATCGGTCATAAATTTTGAAATGTGACAATACTACAACAAAATCTTAAACAAAAATAAAATTCAAATAGTGGAAATCTAATTTGTCAGTCGTAGAGTCAGCTAGTGCTAATCGCAATACCTCACTTGGATTATTACAGCACTCGCTTGCCGCTCGTGCTGCAAACTACATCCCCGTGAGTTATTGCCTGCATCACCGCTCGCTGAATAATATACTAACTTCTGTATATTTAGAAAGGAATAAGTAAAAAAATCATAAGTGGTAATAAAAATTACATTCCGAACTCAATATTTTTTAATGGTATACAGGGTGTTAATGAATATGTGCTACCAATTTATATGGTATGTAGTGAATTCAAATTAAACCAACTTATAATAAGAAACTCGTATCTAGAACCGCACCGATTTAGAGCAACAAGTAACAATAGTTATCCACTTTAATGTTGTTTAATTGGGACGTTTCCATTTCCCTTCACGTCTCACTGGCACGATTTACCTGACCTTCTTGCAAGAAGTATTGCCGGAATTGTATGAAGAAGTACCGTTGGGGAATCAACAGCTGTGGCTGCAATATGATGGTGCGCCAGCATACTTTACGCTTGCTTTCCGATACTACATCGACCAAGCAGTCGGTGACGGTTGATTAGCCGTGGAAGACCAGTAGGGTAGCAGCCACGATCTCCGGACCTAACTCTCTTATATTTTTTTTATAAAGTCATGACATTTTGATTTATGAGATGCTTGTCGAGTCTGAAGAAGATCTGCTAAGCACGTATTATAGCAACAGTGCAAGAACTTCGGACATCGCCTGATACTTTTGAAAGAATTTACCCAAACATGTTTCCTAGGTCTAATACTTGCATTGAAGTTGGTGGTTGTCATTTTTCGCAATTATTATGGTATTTGACAAATAAATAAAATCATTGAACATTATTTGTAGTGTTCGACCATTATGACCATTAATCCTTACCTTCGAGCTGTGCTTTTCCGGATATGAGTTTCTTATTTAAAGTAGGTCTATTTGGAATCCCCTATATATCCTTTAAATTTCTAACATATATTCATTAACACCCTCTATAATCTTACTTGTGGAACATGCTTAAACCATGCCTGATGATATATCTGTTCATAGTGGACAAAAACAGAAGCCAGTGAGTTGTAAAGTTGGATACACTTTTGTGCCTTCCGATGCCGCATCACCTGTTAAAAGAAATTGAATATCTGCTTTAATAAAAACAAATAAAAGAAAACAGCGTATGCTGTACACTTAAACGTTCGTTGAAGATGTTCATAGGTTCCTCAATTCGTGCATAGAGCTGCCTTATCCAACAAATTCTGCCACTGACAGGGGGCATTAGAAGAGGCACTGGTGGATTTTGCCTATCTTCATTGTAATAGTCTCGAAGCTCTTCAATTTCATCCTGAAACATTTCTATAGCCTCCAAATACCGCTCATTCAAGTGCAGACATTCTAGGTCCAATTTTTCGAACCTGGTTTAATCAAGGATTAAAATTGTGGTCGCTAGAACAAACTTATTCTTACCTTTTGAGCAATCGCAGGACGTTTTCAGTGGTAGTATTCTTTTCCAAAGAGTTTCCAACAAACTCTTCAATTTCCCATTCGGTATCAACTACGCGCTGTTTAAACACCATGTAATCTTTGTAAAAGAAATCCTGACGATGATTCAAAGCATCGTATTTTTTCGATGATATCATTTTGTAGAACTCTATGAATTTTTCTGAAAATTCGTTCATGCCTTCTATTGTACTGCTTTGAAGAATTGAGTATTTAATTGTTGTTTTGAAAACGTCCGCTATCTAATTTGTTAAACGAGTATTTAATAGTGAAGAATGTGTCATTAAATGATTAAGTACCTGCTCAAGTCGTTGCTTTAGGGTTTCAAATTTACCAAACACGTACATTTCGGAACAGTTAAATGCCCGCTCTTTGGCCTCTTCCATTTCTTTTAGGGTGTTTTTAAAACATTGGTAGTATTTTAAGTATAAATCCAAACATACCTAAAGTTTCAATTATCATGAATACAATATTATTAAGAGGCACAACTTACCCCGATTTTATGAAGCACGTCATCTTTTTTCTGAACCCAAATAGTTTTTGTTCCATTACAATTGATATAGCTACGACATTTATTGATCATCTGATTGGAAACCTTAACGAGGATAGCCGTAATGCAGGCAGTAGTGTTGTAGTATCTTGATGAGGTAAAAACCATACGAATTGTGTATAACAAACTAGGAATATAGTCTGGTATTTTGGACGGATCGTATTTGTAAAGGGGCTCCCAATATTTTTCTAGGGCGTACAAGTATTTGACGTTGTCCTGGCATTTATTTCTGGCTTCCGTCACTAAACAGTCCTGCTGCATCCAGATCTTAATATTTTTTATGAATTTTAATAATTATCGTAACTTTCCCTCTGTATATCAGTACCTTATACAGTTTCGAACGAACCCGTTTCAAATATTGAAGGTGTACAATACATTCGTTTGTCTTTGTATGCTCCACGATGCTGATGAATTTCGCTAATTGCTTGCGCCAATATTCGATTTCTACAACAGGACCAACGAATTCGTCCTCCCTTCGTAGCTGTTCGAATTGTGTCAAAACCTGTTAAAAAAATCATTAATTCCCTCCCGTTAGCAAATGTTTGCAAAAGTTTTTACCCGTTCGATTTGTTTCTGCCAAACTCTGACAACAGTTTCGATTTCTTGGTACACGCCTGGATCTCTTACCGCATTGTCCATATCCTCACTTGTTGATATTTTCTGGTACAAACTTCTCTTTACAATAAACACTACCGCTTCGTCCAAATCTACTTTTGTTTCTGGAATTTAGAAGTGGATTTTAAGCTAATACAGTATGGAATTGCGCTTAGCTGAACTATGATGTTAACCCTTTCACTGGCACGTGACGAAAAAATACAAAAAAATAAGATATTTTAATTGATTCATACCTTTGTTTAAGAACTAATGATTAAAAATTAGTACAAAAACATTAACTCTCTTCACCGATTTTAAGGACATGTCCTTCTGGAAAGACAAATCCAGTAAAATGCTGTTCTCGGCATTTTGTTAGTCAAAATATTAATAAACCGTTTTAAAACGAAAAACTAGGTACATTGAAATGTTAGAAAACAATTTCTGCCATTCAGGAAACATACATGAACTTGGCATGTGTGTTTTCTCCTTACACCCATCCAATTTGCTTCTTGAGTTCTTCTTTTCATCATATTCAGGTATGCGATGGTACCCATCATTTCTTGAAACCATCACAAGTGCCACCTCCATACCTGTGCCTTTTGAATACTTCTTCAAGATAGTCACTGGAAGACTCGGTGAAAGGCTTACTTCATTTTGGTGGTCTTATGGTAGGTACAAGACGTTCCACCAGAGACCGACGGAAAGATAGCAAATCAAGGATCTTCCGTTTCGGAACACCCAATTGTAAAGCATCCTTTTTGTATTGTAACCAGGAATTTACTAATGCCAGATCGAATGCATGAGTAATGCTGTAGATACTCAAAAGATCGTGCTTATCTACCCCTTCCATACTGCTGTTGTACCTCCTTACGACTGCTGGTCTCGGCAATTCAATGAGTTCTTTTTGTACTGTACTCCAGCGGCTACAAAGAATGTCAACAAAATTTGTAGCAATTCGTAATTTTCGTACCATCCTTACTAATGCATTCTTCTGAAGTTCCTCTTCCTCTTATTTTCATTTCCTTATCATTCGGCAGGTTCAAGCCATAAAATCGATTAGATCTAATTGTATTTACAGTAAATATTGACTTGGGCCGTAGATACTGAAAAAAGTAATATGAGCTAAAATAGATGTCAAAGAATAAGGCCTGATTGGGTTCAGTAATTCGAAAAGTTATGTAAAGTTGTTTTATTTCCGTGGTAGATCAAGAAATCATAAAATCAACCACCCTCTCCAGCTAATATGAAAAATGTTAAGCCCCGATTTCTAAGGTTGGTCTTTGACATATTGTTTTATGTATTGGTACCTTTCCAGGCACCAGTTAGGGACCTCGGTGGTCTAGTGCGAGAACGCATTGGCCACTCGAGGTCACAGCAACTGCAGTCGCTCCGTTGGGGCGATTGAATCCCGACTGGGGCGACCGCATTTGCTTAGTTAAGTTTAGGGTGCATGTTGCATGAATGTTTAGTATGTAAGGGACGCCCGCACCCCCCTGAAGTAATGCGAAAGCGGTTCGGGGGGGGCGACGGTAGTATGAATGTGTGAGAAAAAAAAGGTACCAGTTACGTCGACCAAATGCATAGTCCGCTTCAGTTTATGAATACGTTTTGAAGCCATATTATTTTTTATTAAAGCAATACAACATGAGTTGCACTAATACGTTTCAACACTAGGAAACTGTAAATTCTCCATAAATATATGCATACCGATGAATTTTCTTACAAAGTGATTTTTTAAAAAGTCAATTGCAGTAGCCTAGGGATTGTCCCGTCTATATTAAGCTTTAGAATCTGACAATATGACAATTGTAACAGAAAGACAGAAATCTTGACGAAAAACCTGTAATTTACTTACCTTAATAAATTACAAATCAGTTGCAACTAAATACTTCATTTTCACATTTTGTTGGGCCAAAATTTTTAACTACCTGAACTGTCACACAGTTTGACATACAGGTAAATGTCATTCAAAGCTCATTACAGCTGACTGCAAAGGGAATAGCTTTTTTTCTAGGCTTGCTGCAATTGACTTTTTAAAAAATCACTTTGTACCTCCTGCATATTTGTTAGGAGAAATCTAGCAATATTTTGCTGAGTAGCATACAAATTCATCATATTCACTATTTATTCGAATACACTGTCTAGAATATACCGAACAAACAAGTCCGCTGGGACAAGCAACTCTATCAAAAGTTCAGCTAAAGAATTTGGTCAGTGCCGGTTAACAGCTCTGGTTTTATGCTGTGGATTAGTTATCCACAGAATGTTCACTTTCTTCGTTCGATTGTACTGGTTATAGAAATTGTCTATAAGCTACATTTCATCGATTCTGGGGTCATAGAGCGCGCCAGTTGCACATCCTGACTTTTTATTGGTGTCCCCTACATATTACAAAGGCAGCCAAAATCAGGTGGCTGTAAAATTTACAATTTAATGCGGTTGACACTAATGTCCCTCGCAAGGGACAATTCCAGTGAAAGGGTTAATAGTTATCCCATATGGTTTTCCATAATTGCAATAAACTTACCTCCCTTTCTTTAAGGGTTTAATCAAATCTTACACTTACTCTCTAAAAAGTTAGCAAAAAACTCAAAATCTCCCAAAAAATCTCGTCTAGTTTCCAATCCAGCAGCTGTTTTGGACAAATCTTCCCAATCTTTGGTACAGGCCACAGACGGGCTAAGAAGCTTGGTTACCAAATCAGACACACATGCAACTGCATTCCCTTTCATCTCCTTCACATTCATTTGTGCGAAGAGCACTTCATCGTTGAGATTCCGCATGTCAATATTTTTCTTGTTGTTGTTTTTGTAGACGATTATAGCTTTTCCGGTCCAAGGCTCCCAAGACCCATCTGTGACGATTACTCTCTTCGTGACGGCATTTTTTGGTGTGTTGGGGTTGAACCGACCGGATTCTAACAGAACAAACATTAGATTTATATTCTATATAAGTGTTAAATGTTTGGAATGAAAATGCGAACGATATAATATAAAAATAAAAAAACTGAAATTAAGCGAGGACGGAAATAAAACGAAGACGAACATAGCAAAGGAAGACGTCAGTGGAACGGTAACATAGAGAGAGAGAGAGAGAGAGAGAGATATTATTAGTTACGTGGAACGTGCGTGTTACATTTGAAGCAGCTGCAATTAAAAAGCTAACAAGTGAACTAAGAAAACAAAGTCGATATAATCGCTATACAAGAAACCAATCAAAACGGTAGTGAAGTTTGTGATGTAGAAGGATACACCTTCTTCAAAAGTGGTGGAGCAGATAGAAGAATGAGCACAGGATTTATGTTAAGTAAAGGGCTCATACCTGCTGTGGGGAGTTTCATGCCAATTTTTGAAAGAATGTGCTGTCTGAGGATGAACGGAAAGTACAAAAAACAAGTTTGGTCAACGTTCATGCACCAATCCAAGAAAAACAGATAGAGATTAGAAAGTATTGTGAAATGTTAAAGGATGTGTATGATAAAATTCCAAAATATGATTTAAAAATAATATTAGGAGACTGTAACGCGAAGATAGGAAAAGAGCCGATCTTGCATCCCACAACGGGAAAGTACAGTATGCATGTGGCGTCCAACGAAAATGGTAAGCTCTTAATAGATTTTGCGATAGACAAAGAGTTGAAAAACAAAAGTACTTATTATCAACATAAGAAAATGCATTAAGGAACAGGGCTGTCGCCTAATGGCAATACACAGAAGCAAATTAATAATGTTTTAACTGAAAATAAAAATGAAGGTTGTATTAAATATGTGAGAACCTACAGAGGCCCACATTTGGACCACTTTCTCGTATTAGTAAAGCTGAATTAGTTAGTACCAACAAAGAATACGAACGAGGAAAGAAGGCAAAACCTACTAGGAAGAATAAATCTACAAGATGAAGGAGAATTGTTAGTTCAAGAAGGAGAAATACCAAGGCATTGAAGGAAGAATTAGAATTAGATCGCAATTAGAACAGCAGCAAGCAAACCAAAAAACAGGATTGGTACAACTCAGAATGCGAGAAAGTAGTAAAAAAGGAGAAAGCAAGAAACAATATGTTACAAGTAGGAACAGCTAAAAATAAACTAAAATACGAAGAATTAAGAAGGAAGCGTAAAACAACATCCAGAGAAAAGAAAAGCAGGCGCACTGTTAAAAGGTTAGAACTGATAGAAGAAAATTATAGAAATAAAGAAACCAGAAATCGTTAACGGGGAACCAAGAAAATGAAACGAGGCTACCAAACAAGGATAATGATATGCAAAGACAAGCGAGGAAATTTGGTAGGAGATAAGAAAGAAGTGACTGAAGGAAGGGCAGAATATTTCGAGGCGCTGTTTAACAACCAACAGAATTACGAAAGTTTGACAGATGGTGGGCCTTTAATACATCATAACAATGCCAATGAGGATGCTCCCGATACCAATGAAATGATAAAAACTATAAAACAGCTACAAAACAATAGAAGTGCGGGTTCGGTCGAATTGCAAGCTGAAAAGGTTAAATATGGGGGTTTTAACATTCAAAATTTGTTATATGAATAAATCCAAGAAACAAAGAGGAAATGCCTAAAGCATGAAAGGAGGCACTAATATGTCCATTATACAAAAAAGGAGACAAACAAAACTGCGAGAACTACAGAGGAATTGCGTTGCTGAATGATGCATATAAAATCCTAGCTACTTGCATTAAAAATAAGATGCTAACGTATGTGGAGAATGACCTCGGAGAATACTACTGCGGGTTTAGGAAAGGAAGATTGGTTGTTGACCAAATATTTAAACTAAAAAATATACAAGCCAAGAATTACCAACATAAACTTCACACACACATATTATTTATAAGGTCGAGACATGGTGAAACAAGGAAAACCTTACAGTACATCCTGCAAAAAACAGCCTCTTCCATTCACTAGGAAGAGAAACCACGGAAGCATAAATCTTCCGGAAGTCTTCAACGAAACTTTGCAAATCGAGGGGGAGGCCAAATAATTGGGTATGATTTTAGACACCGAGTTAACCTGAAACCAACATTTGCAAGGAACCACTAACAAGATAAAAACAACCGTGATGAAGGCAGGAAGAGCCTTTGAAAATAAATGGGGATTAAAACCAAAAATGGTCCGACAACAACCTACGGTTCAGTAGTATGGTGGCCCAAAGTAAATTAAACAAACAACAAACCAGCTTCTTAGTGTTCAAAGACTGGTTTGTCTCTGTATAACTGGAACATTCAGAAACACTCCAACAGCAGCACTAGAAGCTCTCCTGAAACTTCCTCCTCTAGATATAATTATATAGGGACGAAGCATGCATGGAACCGTATCGCCTAAACTGCACGGGTAATTAGAGAAGCACCCAACACACAAAATTATAAAGGTAGTATCTGACCCAAAATTAAAAATGGAAACGGACCACATGCTAACAAAATATACTTTTCACAAACCCTTCAAAGTACGGATAAACAGTAAAAGATGGAATCAAGGAGAACCACCAGACTTGCATAAAAGCTTAGTATGGTATACAGACGGTTCACAAACGAGCAACGAAAGCGAAGCTGGTGTATGCGGCAGAAAACCAAGATATAGTACCTTCATATCTCTGAGCCAAACTGCCACAATATTCCAAGCTGAAGCCTATACAATTTTAGCAGCAATAGAAGAGAACATAAAAAGGGGCTATACAAACAAAATCATCCTTAGTATCTCTGCCAGTGAGGCAGCTTTGGCAGCACTGAATTCAAACCAGATTAAGTCAAAACCTGTCTGGAACTGCCTTCGTAGTCTCCTAACACTGACAAACTCTAACAAGGCAAAACTTGTGTGGGTGCCAGAGCTACAGAGGCATAGAAGGAAATGAAAACGCAGATAAACTAGCAAACCTAGCATCTGAAACACCGTTCACAGGGCCTGAACCTGTTGTCGGTCTAACTAAGCGGACAGTGGGAGGAGTAGCTAAAGCTTACCAAAACAGTGTTACAACTCAGTAGCACTCAAATTTGATTTGCGACAGGACTCCTAACAGGACACTGGCACTTCAGACAACACCTCCACAACATAGGGTTATTTAACGCAGATCCTATATGCAGGCTGTGTAATGAGGAAGAGGAAACAGCCTCCCATATAATATTCCAGTGCGAAGCCTTAGCTCGTAGAAGACATCACATCTTTGAGGGCACTAATCCCAACGAGATATAACCGCAAGCCAGTCTGATCAACAAACTCCTACACCTGATAAAGGGGACGGATGTACTTGACATCGACTAGCGATAGAACGGGATGCACAATAGGGCCAAGAGGCTGCAGTGTCAAAGCGCAGAAACAACCCTCCCCATACAAACAATCTACAATAATTAATCTATTATTTATTGACTTCAAGCAAACATACGACAGCATTAAAAGAGAACAACTATACATTACACTAAACGAGCTTCGAATCCCTAGTAAGTTGATCAGGTTAGTAAAAATGACAACACATATGGTAAGAATAAATGGAGAGGTATCAAGAAAATGTAAAGTAAGGAGAGTGGCCCTCTTTCAGTGATGCTTATCAACGTAGCCTAGGAAAAAATTATAAGAACAAGTGGCATAAGAATTCAAGGAGTTCTATATCGTAATCGCCATCAGTGGCTTGCATTCGCGGATGACCTAACGATTTTAACAAGGACAGAAAACGAACTAAAGCCGCAGTAACGATAATTGTAGTAGTGGAACAAGACATGGAACTTGAAGCGAACGAAACTAAAACTAAGTATGTGGTGTGGGATGACAGGTCGTACGCTAATAATAGCGCCTTAAAGATAAAAATTGACAACAATAAGGAATTTAGTTTTGCAGAAATTGAAAGGCTTACATAATTGGGTACAACAGCGACAAGAAAACTGAGTAGTAGGGAAGAAATTGAAGCAATTATAGCATCAGAAACAGAAAGGGCGCATTCAGTGGAAGACATGATTTCGGGTGACATGTTCTTCAGGTTAGTGAAACTTCGTATATACAAATCAATTATAAGACCGGTTGTTACATATGCAAGTGAAGTGTGGACACTAAGAAAATGGGAACAGTTAAGGTTAAGTATGTGGGAGAGAACAACGTTGAGAAAGATTTATGGTAGAAAAATTGAAAGGGGAAAGGAGAGCGAACACAGAAATCAGGGAACTTTACGGTGATGCAGATATTGTGGCAATTGTCAATGAACAACAAATGAAATGGTTGGGCCATCCAACACGAATGAGTGGGGAATGGACACCGAACAAAATATGGTAGACGGAGGTGTGTGCAGGACAAAACCGTGGAAGACCCAGAACACAATGGTACAAGGTACGAGGTACAAGAAGACCCAATCAGCCTAAACATCCGAGAATGGAAAACGAAAGCCAGGAACAGGTAGAAATGGGAAATAATCATTGAACAAGGCAAGTGTCTACAAGGCTCATAGTGCTAATATATACATAAGTGTTAAATAGATTTTTTTTACCTATTTCATAAGCTGGCCCGTTTTGGTAGTAAAATAAGATTGCTCGAGGTCCACCAGCACTTAAAAAGTTGTCTAGCAATAATACGTAATCCTTAGCATCTAAAACGTATTCGATCACGTCATTCGGATTAATGTCAAGAAACGTTGCCACCATCTCGCATACGTGTGTGTGTGGCATCTGCATGTACTGTTTTCTATTTGCACGATTCTCTTTAGCCACACGCTAAATAGTTATTTCTGTTAAGGTTTTGAGAACTAACAAAGCAAATATACCCACCAATCTTTCTTTTACGTTCCCCATTCTCATGCTGCTGCGTTTTTTCTTGGCATCGGCCAAATTAGCGATATGTTTCGTGACACCTACAAGCATATCCAGATCGGACTTTTCAACTCCATCATCGTCAACAGCCACTGACGATGCAGACACGTGGGTTTGAACACTTTCATCGTCGCTCATTGTATTCAGTTATATGTTATGGTTAAAAATATAATAAAAATGTATAATATTACATAATAAAGAAATATAAATCAGAAAGAAAATATAAAATATGTTTCTACTGACATAAATACAAATCACTATGGTAGCGCACAAAATTGTAGCACACTGGTTTTTTTAAACATTCTAGATTATTAAAGAAAAGGTGGAAAGATAATCTGGAATGAACAAGCTATTAGCTTAATAATAAGAAGAAGAAGAAGAAGAAGATTATTAAGTTGAGTCTGTTCTTACTACTGATGAGTAGACCTGTAGTCTTCTAAGCGACGCGACGTCGTTTTTATACTTAGTTCCCAGGTTTTTCTGGGTTACTGTTTTTCCCTTTAAATAGTGGTCTGATGCCATATTTTCGAATATCATTTTTCTACTCCTACCCATACCATAATATACCTGTTAATTCCTTTCTACCGCCTGACATATTGTATTTTACTTCCATTATTCATGTCTTTGTATGGTTTTTATTTCTGGCTAGAAGATTTGATGCTTCCAATAATAATTATACGACAGTGATTCTTTTTTTTTTCCATTCCGAAACAAAGAGATCCGTGATTGAATTCTACTGTGTTTTTATAGTCTCTATCGTGTACTCCGTGGGTTGTTACAGTCTCCCCCAGATACTCAAACGTATATTTATTGCACTTCGAGCAATACATAGACATCATCCTTGCCCTCCTATGTCCAAGATCTATACAGGATTTTTTTTGTCCAATTCGTCTATGGTTGGTGCCGGTTGATTCGGTAAGCCCATGCTTGTTGTCTGCTGTGGTGTATGTTCTTCTGTTCTAACTCTATGTTGTTTTAGCGCCCTTTTCCAAGGATCACTTATTGTCATAAAGGCCTTCTCTGGGTTGAAATTTTGTTGATGTTTTTCTATTGCCATCTTCCCTCATGAGACGTTGGCGCCAGGGTTGTACCCGTTCAATGGCTTTTGTTCCTTCAAAGATTATCCTGTGGTCTATAATTGTAACGTGTTTGTCCAGAGCTGACTGTGTAGTTCTGCGGTGTTTGCAGTTGCTGATATGTTCCTGTTATCTTATTTCTACTGTGCGGCTGTTTGTCCAGTGTAGCTTTTTTCCACACTGGGAGCTGGGAATTTGATATGCTTCTTTGCACTGCAGCTAAGGTGTTGGGTCCTTAAGCGTTTTGTGTTGCTGGCGTAAAGTGGAGAGCGGTTTAAACATTGTGTTGATTTTATTTCTTTACAATAAGCATGTTATTATGCCTGAGGTACCTCGCACAAACGGAACAAATGCCTTGAATATATAATCTTTTTGCTCTTTTGGTTCTTTAGCTTTGCTGATTGCTCTACCAATTTCTTTGTATTTGTAACCATTTTTTGAGAGGGAGAACGTCAGGTAGATTTCTTTTCTAGGTAGACTCTTGGTAGCGGCTAGGCGCGTAGGGCTCTTGGCTAGGGTGTTAAGCACTGCTGACGTTTACAGGTGATGATGAGAGCTGGCGTTAAGGTATCTCTCTGGTATGTTTCGAATTACTGATGCTTCATACATATTTAACTTCTAACTAGTCTATTAATGGAGAACATTAATAATCACATTTATCTTATTTTCTTCTAAATTTATTTTACCTGTTCAATGGCATAACATATTGTTACTAATGTCAAAATTACAAGAACAATGACGATAGATTAACATTGATGGTTCTTCTTTGCCACGTAAGGATATAGTTGGTTTGTTTCAGAGTCTGTTGAGTTCTAATCGCTTTCCTTGTTGTGGATCGATATTTACATAATAACATATGTCTTGGTTGCTGACGTTACAATTTAGCATGGATATGTTTAGGTCCGAGTTGTTAAGCAACAGCACTGTGGTAACTGTGTTGGTTGACGTGAAACTTGAGGGTTACTTTCATAATGAGTTGTTCGATTGTATCAATCCCCAGCTGATGGTAGAATTGATCGGTCGAAACAAAGCAAGAGATGTCGACAGATATTTTGAGTAATTTATTCTGAGGAGCATGGACTAAGTTTCACTTTGAAGAGCTTGCCTATATCATGCAAGCATACATCATCAAGGGTTGGATTAGTTATATTGCACATTTGGTTTTAAACTGGAACTTCCCATTTACAATGTGGAAGAGCTGCTTTATTCGCCCATAACTCAGGTTGAGCTTCTGGAGAATATGGTACTGTTGTTTTCTCTTGTATAGAAGCTCCATTAACTGTTGTCAGTGGAAGCTTGTTTGTTTTTCTTAGAGAAAAAGCCTTGACTTCATAATTGAGGTCTTTAATTGTAAGATTCCACTGCTTAAATCATTTGCAGGTTTTGTAAGTGGATAGCTGAACTTAAGTGAATGATTTGATTTAGTTTTCATCTTGGGCTAAAAGGGTGTTGTCGTCTGCGAACACTATCCGATTTACTTGTACAACTATGGCAAGAGAAAGCAAAGAAAGGAGCTGGATAACCTTTCCAGACAAACACTAAAGTTAATAACATGCAAAATCTTAAGAAAGTGCAGAAAAGGAATATCAATTGGAAGCATATTAGTGACGAATAAAAAAAGACAAATTATAATTGAAGATGAGCAAATAATGGCGAGATGGAAGTAATACTTGAAAGAATGAATATGCTGTGTACAGGGAGTTAATATAGAGCAAACCACAGACAGGTAGATATTCAAAACTGACCAGAAGATATTAATTATTTTTAATTTTACTAGTTTTTGTGCTGCAAACACGTCCCAGCACCCTAATTTTATAAATTACAAATTCTATAGTAATAGGAATCAGAAAATAGGTGTAAGAGGAAGTATTTCCAGCAGTTTATTTCATTTCGAGATCTGAGTATGCTTCCATTTCTTCATGAATAAGTAATATTTTTTCAATAGCATCTAACACACTTTTCGTCTCCATTGACCTCACCAGAGAGTTCATAAGTTTCAGGTAAATCAAGTTTTCGACATATTGTATAGAAGAATATTGTAAATTTGATGGACAACACATACAAGCAATGCAGAAGTACTGAGAAGAATGAAGGAAGAACGAGACCTGTTTACAGTCACTAGAATGAAAACAACGTTAGGACATAACATCTTTATAAATGAGAAGTACAGTATAACACAAGTAATATTGAAGGGAAGTTCCAAAATTGTATGTGATTGCATACTTCGTGCGGCAGCAAGTCTTTCTAATGCGTTATATTAATGTAAGATCGGATTACCACCAGGGAATTTGCTGGCCAGTCCGTTAAATCGATTCTATCAAACTAGTTGTCCACGATGCTTACTTGATGTGCACGATCATTGTCGTCCAAAAGCATGAACTATTCTTACACTGCTGCGTTCAAAAGAACATTAGGTCACCGATTCTGGTCCAGACACCTTTGGGCAGCATGAGAGCTATTCTGAATAAAATGAAGATCTATATGACTTCCCGTACTTATTCTTCACCTTCACCACCTTCATAGTGTACCCGTTCCTGGACAAACTGTGGATTATTTTCTGTTCTGTGTTCACGCCAAACTAAAACATGCGTATTACCTGGTTGCAAGCAAAGCAAAAGCAACCTTAATGATGGCAAGAAGAGTCTTTGGAAATAGATGGGGATTAAACCAAGAGATGGTTCATTGGCTATACACAATTGTGATCAGACTGATAATAGCCTACGATTCACGTATTTGTACGTACTGCCTAAACTGCACGGGTAACTGGAGAGTCCCCCAACATATGAGGAGACACTCCAAAGATATAACTATAGTATCTGGCTCAAAGTTAGGTATGAGAACGGACTTGCTAATAAAATACTCACAAACTTTTCGAAGTACCAATGAACCATGAAGAACGGGAACAAGGAGAACCACCACACTGGAAAAAAAGCTTATTATAGTATACGAATGGTTCCCGTACAAGTAACGGAACCGGAGCTGGTGTATATACTAGCAAACCAAGATATAGTACCTTCACAACACTCAGTCAAACTATCACAATATTCCAAGCAGAAACCTATGCAATTAAAGTAGCAATAGAAGAAAATATAAGAAGAGGCTATACGAAAAAAACCATCGTTATTGTCTCTGACAGTCAGGCAGTTTTGAAAGAACTGAATTCAAATCAGATCAAGCTAAAACTTCTCTGGAACTACCACTGTAGTCTACCATTGAGAAGGTATAACCTGTGTGGACCCAAGGCCAAAGGGGTGTAGAGGGAAATGAGAATGCAGATAAACTAGTAAGGCAAGGATCTGAAACACCGTTCACAGGACTCGAAACTGTTGTCGGCATAACTAAAAGAACAGTGTGAGGAGCAGTTAATAAATGGATTCTATTCAAACATTTGGAATACTGCGAACTCTCAGCATCTCTACAGAGACATAATAAAGCTATGGATGATGGGCAACCGCCCCCACAAACTCAACAAAGCACACTTACAACTTAGTGGGACTTAAATTGGAGTAGTAACAGGACTTCTCACGCGACACTAGTACTTCAGACAACATCTCTACAACATAGGGTTATATAACAAAGATCCTATATGCAGATTATGTGGTGAGGAAGAGGAAACAGCCTTCCTTATAACATCGCAATAAAACCACGATCCAGTCTGATCAATATACTCCTAGGCCTGATAAAGGAGACGGATCTACCTGACAGCGACTAGCGACATAAAGGTATGCACAGTAGGCCCAAGAGAACGCAGTGTCAAAAGGCAGAAAAATCCTCCCTGTAACCAATCAATCAATCAGTCAACCTGGTTGCAACATAAATCTTGAGTCGTTAATAAAAAACAGTCATTCTGTCCCTAATTCCCCTGCTCTTCTATCTACATTTGCCGGCTCTTTTATAATTTGCCGTAAGTGGAATGCAAACCAATGGTCTTCGAACATATAGGTCTAACTCATAAAGACCATATTTTATTGTTTATGTTGATACCAGCCTTTGTAGCAGAAGCAAACTCACCTTGAAGCTGGGTTTTTTTCTTTGGCCCTTAAGGCACTAAAAGCCACTGCGGTTTAATATACCTTGGCTAAACTTAATCTAACTTAAACTATCTACACCTAAGGGAAACCAGTATTTCTGGGGCTCGGTATAGAACCCACGCCCGCACATCTAGAGTTTCTCTGTGGGCTTGATTGAAAGCAGGAGAACCGCTCATCTAGCTAAACCCCAGGCTGAGTTCGATTTCTATGTCCAAGTTGCGAGAGTCTTGTTGATGCCGGTCTTGTCTTTGTCTTCACTAAACACCTTCATTTTCGAGGAAGCAATTCTATCGTTGAGAAATTACACTTTTATTTACCCTAAAAACTTTAGCCACAGCTTGCTGTGTCGTCCACTGCTAACTGATTTCTGGTCCTCCAAAAAAGGCTTCCCTATTTCTAACAAATTGAAGTTTTTGGACTAAGGTCACAAATAAACTTACTACGGTCTCAGCTTGTTTAAAAAGTATGTATATAAAAGCCTACATAACAATATTCTAGCTTTAAAATTACCAATACATCATTACGTAGTACCTTGACTGAACCGGACGAGTAACGAGATCTAAAGGCTTCAAGGATAAGACCTTGGACGAAATATACCTAACATTTTAGATTTTCGAACCAAATTTCAAATATTAAAGTATTTTAGCTTCAATTTTCAAGATACTGCTATTTATTTTGTCATCAAAGGAAACACCCTTTTGTTCTTCTTATTGATTGAAAGTTTGGTAGATTTATTTTACAATATATTAAAGGTATATGTTGCAGTACCTTAATAACCAACAAAAGATCAAATATACTGCTTTCCAAAAAAATCCGAACACAGGGAAAACATAATTTCAAAACATTTTGAATATGCATATTTAGTGACGTGTTACATGATGAGAAAATGATGAAAATTTGGTTGAAAAATTCCAATGGTAACTTGAGTTTTTTCTTATTTTTGTTCTTTGAATAGCGCCATTTGTTTTTCAATTTTGTTGCTTTATCTGCGAATTTTAAAACTGTCACCGTGACAGGTAGTTCAAGATTTTCTTTCATGATGCGACCAGTTCGTCGTCGTCGTAATTATCGTCAATTAGACGACTTTCAGCGAGGTCGTATAGTAGGGCTTAGGGAAGAAGGTGTTTCATTTCGAGAAATTGCCAATCGTGTTCTGGAAGG
>JABXWE010012207.1:0-45183 GCA_014611495.1 Limonius californicus
ATTAAACAGAGTTTTACAGGCAGGACATTAAAAGTTTGTTTGTCACGTTTCATTTTTAATTTCAATTGAAACGTGAAACATGACAAACAAACTTTTAATGTCCTGCCTGTAAAACTCTGTTTAATTTACCTAGTAAACTAATTGTGAAAGTATGCTTTGTGTATCATTTGTTAATTTATTTACGTTTGTTTTACTTTAACCTAAATGTTTGATGTAGTCTGAAGAAGCCAAGTAACCTTATGGCGAAACGTAACGTAATGTGATATTAATGTGCCTGATGTTTTAATATACAAATTTTTTACTTTGGCGATTTTAACTTCTCTTGTTTTATTCAATCGATATTTATCCCGCCAATACAATTATCAAATTTAAGTTTAAGTTTTTTCCTTTTTGGTTTTTCAAATTCTCTACATAATTAATGAAAATAATCTAATTAAAAATTTTAGGTTCAAGGATTCTTTGATTTTTTCAATTTCTTTTGTATTATATAAGATTTTTAACACATTTGTATACTTTTTTTGTTTACGTTTATATGTAAAATAAATCAATTCATCATTTAATTCAATGGTTTATTACAAATTGATATTTTAATCGTGATGTATAGAATACACCACGCGTGTGCTTATGTTATGTTTTAGGGCGCGTGTAGTTAAAGGTTAAGAGTCAGTTGGTCCTAAAAGCAGATAAAATACCTTCAAAACTGGTATGGCAATGCCTAGGAAAATTAAAATGCTTCGCCAAGAGGAAAAAAGTATCGTTTAAATGGGTCCCAGGACATATAATAGTAAGAGGCACTGAAATTTGAAGAAAAGATGCCCGAATATCATTCAAAGGTTCTTTCATGGGGTCCCAGACGTCTGAACGACAGGTTGGACCAAAACGAACTAAACATACCAAGAAGAAACTCCGGAACAAAAGCATACCAAATGATTAATCGCGATCAACACGAAACTAAAAGCTCACCGAGCACTAGATCTTAGCAGAGGTTAACTATGAATAATTACAAGACTATTGCCTAGGCATTGCCGATTAATGTAGCATCTAAGGAAAATCGGCATAATCCAGGATAGTGCCTGCAGCTTCTGTCATGAAGATGATGAAACAGCGGAACACATACCCTGTGAATGTGATGCACTAATCTGCAAACATATGTACCGCCTAGGAGATGGATATCCAAAACATCAACCTTAGGTCATTCCATCCCATAGACATCCTTTGTTTTGTAGGAAATATTGAACTCAGAGAGGAATTATAACAAAACTCTACAATTGAACTATCAGCTCGCAGTGGAAGAGAGGCCGATGAACCTAAACGATCTGTGTATACAAATCTATAATCTAGTGGTGTGGTGTGAAATCCCGCCTGAAAGTTCGGCAACAGCTATAGAATTTGGGCTATCATTATTGCCAGTTGATGTACTCCATTCCCTCGAAACCTTAGTGCCAGTATGACCAATGCTTCTAGACGTTATTGCAGTACGATCGATAGTACCGGGACTTCAAAGCTTATTTATGATTTATGCAACTAAAAAGTTTAATGGAAATTTGTCTGCAAAGTATTTGTCCAAGGCAAGAAGAAATTCTTTCATGGTTAGGTATGTTTCGAGGGCGCACCAAACCGGGGATATAAACCGTATAACAAACTGGAATCTTGTACAAAGAAGACTGTCAGAAAAGTCTGAGGAATTGTGAAATTCTGTAATAGAATATTTGATAATGTTAAAGGTGTGAAATTGATAATAGACGAGAAATAATACGGAAGATTTGATACAGAGTTGTAATGCCCAAGGAAAAAAAACCTTACCAGGTGAAACTACAACATGGTATAGACAAAGAGGTATTGATGTATATGCAGCTTACTATTGGAAATTAAATTTGGCGGTGGAAATTTATAATGTAATTTTTAATAATCTGACATTTGAGTGCTGAAAATTGAGAAAACTTAAGACTTACCTAGATTTTTTGGTTTTTCTATAAGGTTGCGAATCCATCGGATATAAGGCTGAACTCTGGTATAAACACCAGGACGACCTTCTATACCACATCCGACACCGTAGGAAACGACCGCTTCGAGGTACCACTGAATTTGCCGGTTTTCGTTCAAGAAATCCATCATAAGAGGTCCTCCCGAATCGCCTTGACAAGTATCTTTTCCTCTCTCTCCTCCCACACATAACTGAACGCTTGGTTCAAGTTTTCTATCATATATTTTCAAAAATTTGTCGCAAATGCTGTTATTCTGCACCGGTACCTCCACTTTTAATTTAATTTCAGATCGACCACCTGTAATTTACATACTTTAACCAGTACTTGAACAAGATGGAAGAATATGAAGGTATCAAAACTAGGTCGTTTATAATAATAATAACAAAACAAAAAGTGCATAATAGAGTAGTTTCAATAAAACACAACTTATAAAATTGGAAATGTTATACTGTTCTTTAAATTAGGTTTGTGATTTTGCATGTTGTGTTAGTTTTTAAAATGCTAATACAAGCCGATATCAGTGTGTGACTGCTTAAACATTATGAATACTAACTGTGTTCAGTGGTACCCCATCCAGCGACTGTCATGTACGATCCAAGTCTTGCTAGAGTTAAGAATGGCACACAGATTGGACGAATGTAATCTAAAATTTTTATCGAAATTATATTTCGTTTATAAAACCTTAAAGAAGTCTTACCAGTGAACGTAATTTTACGTTCAAGCTGTAGTAAACCAATATCATGTAACCCATTGAGCCCGTCGTAACCCGGACTTGGATGTGCACTTAGTACATTAACTTTCTGGGTCGAATTGACACACTTTAGTTCGCCATTCTGATGTAGGCAATTCCCGCCGGATGATGTATTGGTAACACCGAGCCACACCTTAATGCTGAAAGATTAAATGAAACGAAAATTTAATATAATGTTTCAGAAAAATTAAGAATTTATAAACAATTTAAGACAAACTTAAAATGCCTGCATAGTTAGCTTAACTATATACGGCATACACAACCACCAAAATTATGCGGTTTAAAAAATACATATTTAATAGTTTCGAATACAAGCACATATGAAGAGATTATTGTAGCGCATTTCTCGAGTATGACCTCAAAGGGTAGGCGAAAAAGGTAATTAGTTCTTGTTGGAACACAATGCGCCTGTCCATTTTGCACTGATTGTGAAGTCAGTTCTCATGAAATACGGATTGTTGAGATAAGTCACACTCCATATTTAACTGACTTGGCACCAGTAGACTTTGTGCATACCTAAATTGGAAACGAAATTTACATGGAATCAGTTTCAAGGCCTAAAAGATTTATTAAAAAATTGGTGGTAGTGGTGGTGGTGGTGGTGGTAAGGGTCATGGTGATGGTGATGGTGATGGTGATGGTGATGGTGATGGTGATGGTGATGGTTATGATGATGATGATCATGCTGATGATGATTAAAATGGCGAAGTCAAAAAACAGTTAATAAATAGGTTAACGAACTTACATCACAAATTCTACGTGCACTATACAGTGTCCAGCAGTTAAAACGAATCTGTCGTTGATGAGTGATCCACCACAACGAATTCCTGCATTTTGTTTTGTAAACGTAGAGTTATATTCCAGTGCGGCCAACCAAGGAAATTCCTTAAATTCCGCAATTGTGCCTCCATTAATTCGGTAAGATACTGATTCTAACCCGCATACTGATTCATCCGACAGATCGGACAAGGAGACTATCGGCAATTCAGAAAGAGGAATGGGAGTGGTTGTGAGTGTTTTGTTTTGGTATCCCAAAGAACCGCAGCACACCAATTCCGTCTCAAGGCCACATTTGGATTTTGTGTAGAATTGGAATTGATTTCGATCTCCAGTAGTTAACCCCGCTAGGATGATACCACATTTTACAAGTGGTACGCACTTCGATTTCTCTCCATTCGGTGTTACACAATGATCGCCTTCCTTCATCACTGAAACTATGCAAAGGTATTATAGTAAATTCATTGACTACTTAACAATTAAAAATTAAAACAACATTACAACTGAAACTTCAAAATTTTCGTAACATTGTGTTCCATAATTCGCGATAAAGCGTAGCGCTGTTTAGCAGTCCAAATTAAATATAAAACAACTAAAATATTTATTATTCACAGGTTAGTTTCTTCACACCAAACACGAGAAAAAGTAAACCTGGCAACTGTGTAATATATATGCTCTACGGAAAATATTTTAGTATTTACTATGAAAAACTGTCAAAAAATATTCATTAGGTACATAATTATCATTAGCTAGACCAGTCAACGCTTTGCTAACACAAATCAACTATTATACAACTCATTTTCACACCACAATGAGGTAGAGGTATTTGAACTTTTTTGTATGTATAGCATCCCCAATAGGTCTAATCCACAGCTGAATAAGTTATCAACCCTTTTCAGTACCTAAACACAAATTACTTATAAACAAAAGGAATAACAATAACGAACAGAAACAAACCAGAAATAAAAATTTTCTGTAAATTAATGAAACTGCTCAATATGGCTACTACCAACATTATGACATTCTGCATATCTCACTGCTATTGAACTTTGCTTTCGTTGGAGTACGTGTTTAAAGTTGCAGCCGCTAGGGTGAAACGCTTTGTTAAATCGTTCACATTGTCCACTGTGTGAGGTATACCAAATTCTTCAAATAACCCCATAAATAAAAACCTAAGGGAGTTAGATCAGGTGACCTTGGCGACCAAGCACCCCCCGCGATTAATCCACCGATCTGGAAAATAATTTTGAAGCAAATCTAGAACCACGATTTCATAATGGGCTGAAGCACCATTTTGTTCGTACCACATATTTAAAAAAAAACGTAGGAAATTTTCAGCATTAAAACGATTTGGCTGAATAAATGGACGAATTAAATAGTTATTTACGATACCTGCCCAAACATTAACTCCGTATCGACTTTAATGACTTCTAATATGAGCTGCACGAGGGTTCTCATCTACCCACACGAATATGAGTATTGCAAACCCCATCCTGCGTAAATGTCGCCTCATTTGTCCACACAATTTTACCAACAGATCTCGAATTTTCCTCATGTTGATTTAATAGCCATCCATCCGAGAAATACCACCTAGGCTTCTCATAGTCTCCCATTCAATTAAATATAACAGATTTGCTTTAATATAGGGCTGTCTTACCATAAATTAATTAAAAGATGAAATGGTTGATATGATATTTACATTGGGGTAGTACCAAAGAAATTGTTTATTAGCTTCCAGAGTTAACGCTGAACTTTTCCAAGACCGAAGACATCCCAGTGTATTGGCTTTCAAACGATTACGACAAAGATTTCTGAATACAGGCAGTGTTAAATAGGATAGTACTCCATGCAGGAAGCGTACAACGAATGAAAACAACGAATTTGCTACAAGAGCTTCTGTAGTAGAAGATCCGAACTATAGCACCAGAGATATAAACCATCGACCAGGCATAAGTCAGCATTCCGCGTGTAAAATATTGAAAAAGTATAGTACCATGCCTACCACATTCAACTTCATTGAGAACTGCTCGATCATTACTTTCAACATCGACTAATGTTTTGCGAATGGGCCCATCAACAAATAAATGTTCAAGCTGATTTCTTTAATTATGTCTTTTTCTCCGACGAAGCAACTTTTTGTAAATCTGGGAATGTGAATCGTCACAACTTCCACTATTATTTCACGGAAAATCCGCCATTTGTAATAGAAGTGGATAATGAACGTCGATGGTTCTTAAATGTTTGGGGAGGAATTGTAGGCGAACTTGTCGTTGGTCCATACTTTTTGAAGGACACCTGACTGGCCAAATGTATTTACAATTTTTATAACACAGTTTTTCGGATTTATTAGAAAATATTCCGTTAAACATTCTGCTGAACTTATGGCTGCAACGTGACGAGGCCCCTTCACACCGTAATTTGGACGTTAGAAACGTTTCAAATGCTGAATTTCCCAATAAATGGATTGGGAAAGGAGGTCCAGTGGCTTGGCTGGCAAGGTCCCCCGACTTGACACAATTATATTTCTTTCTGTGGGGGTTTATAAAAAATAAAGTTTACAGAATTCCCCCAACCGTGAGAGAACATCCTTTTAGAGACATAACACCTGCAATATTGAGAAGTGTGAACAATTACTTAAACGTGGATTAAATTTATATGTTCAAGAAAATGGCCGACATATAGAGCAGTTATTATAATTTTAAATGTGGTACTTAATGTATCTTTGCTCACAAACCAAGTGTACATACATTAACCAACAGTGCTGAGAAGTTATACCCTGTCTTACGTCACCGTTTATTTCAAACGGTTGTCAGCAGAGTTTAAAAGCGCTACTGTTTATTATTATTGGTATTGTAGCTGTTCAATAAAAAAGGTTTCGTTAATCTACCTTGTGTTTGGTTATTTGCATATAAATGCTATTTCAGAACGAAAAATGCAAGTCATGTAAAACCTTACATGTATGTAATTTGTAACGAATTCCGCGCCTGGTTGAAGGCAACCCATTCTACATATTTAGTGTAGAATTAATTTTAGGAATGTTTACATTTCGAAGTTGACACTATTGGCGGAAACACAGGGTATTAGATTTCGGAAGTTGAGGGGGGGAAGAGAAAGTTTGAACGACTAGTTTAGGAAAGAGGGTACTTAAAAATCGACGCTCTGATCGACAGTAATTGTGTACAGTGTGTGAAGTTTATTTAAAACGCTATCGATTTGGAAATCATTTTTCCGATTTGAAGCTCGCTATACAGGCGTTGTTGCTTACGGTTGAGGAAGTATTGATAACCCAGGAATTTATTTGTCCAATATAAAAATTATTCCGGCCAAGACGATATTTTTTGGTATGCCAGTCCCATCAACTGGTGAGTTAAACATTTATAGAAAATTGTTCAGTCTTAAATCTTTCCTGAACTGTAATTCTAATATCCAGCGATTTAATTTAGGAAAAATACGTCACACAGGTGGAAAACCGTAATTGAAACCCAAAAGATTCTGCATTCTCCCTTGGCCCGAAGTGATAAGCAGTCTTCGCAGAATTACATTGGGGCCATTGATTGGCACAGACGGAACAGACACGCCTGAAGCCGGTGATAACAGATCTGGAGTGCAGTCGTAATGATAGCCGTGTCAAATTAAAAGGGAAGTGAAATAAAAGTTGTTTATGTTTTAAATTTTATAACCTAGCTGTGGTTATTTATATTTTCACTATCTACGATTAATAATTAATTCATTCTTTGATTTGGGTCATTGTATTGTACTATTGGGGGTTTAGTGAGAATATGTATAGATAATAAGTACAACTTGTAATAATTCGTTCACTGGGGGAACCAATTTTACGTAAACCATATATATAGGGTACCCCAAGAGTGGGATGGTATTGCGTTTTAATGTATTCTCAGTTTGAACATTGCTATTCATAGGTGTTTATGATCATCGAATGATATCGATCTTCGGAGGCCTCCTAATGACGTATTTGCGCAAAAATTTAACATTATTTTGTACTAGTAAGCGCAATTATAGTCCTTAAGTTGTTTGAGTCTTGCTCGAGTAAGTTATTAATTTTCAGTTCGTACGTAACGTAACGTAAAATTGGGACTGTTTTTTTAATTTATTGTTTCGAACGATTATAATTGTGAGGGTTGTGTTATACATTTATTAATTAAATGAGGTTTGGTTGCAACTGGTCTTTCCTTTTATTTCAAACGATCTGTAAATAAACTACATAAGGTGGATAAGAGATAGAAAAGGTAGGTGATTAACAATCTTAGGGTCCGACTTCCCATTTTACCACCTCGGACAATGTTAGTAGATTACAAGTCGGTGGCGCCTATTAATTAATTATTTGTTGGAACCTACTCCTTCTTCGATTGGGTTTCCGGGATACTGGCATTTGTCAACTTGTTAATTCCTATCTAAGCAGTGGCGGAGTTGCGAGGTTGTTTTTGTAATTAATCTAAATTTTGTAAGTAGTAAAGATTAAAGGCGTGACAAGTTTCTTGCCAGTTAGCAATTGTTTTAACGTAAACCCAATAATTCCTTGCTTTTCTGTTTAATTTTGTTTTTGTTCTAAAAAACGTGGTAAAACCTAGAAATATTTACAGCTTAAAATGTCAGTAAATAATTCAACTTTTATAAAATCTTTTATTCATTAATATGTTTATTAAAACAAAATAAAATTATATCTTATTAACAACTTTTCTGTTTTTTTTAATTAGTTTTAAAAAGTGAATGCCTAGCTAGACTCCTTATTGATAATAATATTGACATCGCCTTAATACAAGAAACACATAACCCTGGCGAAGCACAATTACGTACAAGAAGAACGCTCCACGGATATATGCTAGTAGGAGCCACATACCACCATATCTACAGAATAGCAACCTATGCTAGGAATAACCTCAATGATGCCCACCTTGTGTCAGATACTACTGACGATGGTGTACACACTATAATAATTGAAATTAATAATATTAAAATAAAAAATATATACAAACCTCCATCGGTCCAATGGCCAGCTGACGTCATACCAACAGTTTCTCACCCCGCATTCTACGCTGGCGACCACGCTCAGTGGAGATATAACAAAAACGATGAAAACGGGCTCAAACTAGTTGAATGGGCAGAAGCACACAACATGCTTCTCGCTTTTAATGTGAAAGATAAGTATACTTTCAAATCTGCAAGATGGAGTACCGAAACTAATCCCGATTTGAGCTACGTAACAACTGATGATAACGGAAATCACCTCCCAATAGCCCGTTTTGCACTGAACAAATTCCCACATAGCTAACATCGTCCTGCCCTCCTTGAAATTGGAATACATATCCCACTTGTGAATCCACACCACTGCCCCGCTGGAGCTTCAGCAAATCAAAGTGGGAGGAATTTAAATCTGATTTGGATGCAAACATAAGATGGATACCACCTCGTGTTGACAATTATACTAGATTCCAAAACTTAGCAATTGAAACAGATAAAAGGCACATTGCTAGAGGACTGCGGAAAGAATATATCCTGGGTTGGAGTAAAATCAGTGACAAGCCGCACAAAAGCTTTTGAGAGAACGGTAGAAACGAAGTAGCAGATGAATTAATGCAAAGCCTTAACGAAAACAGAAGAGCCAAATAGATCTTACTTAAAAAGCTGGGAAGCAGTGCACATATCCCCGCAAATAAGACAAGCATAACACCCAACCAGGTCGCAAACCAGATAGTGAACGCGACTTGCTCAATTTCAGATAGAACTCACTCTAAAAAGATGCGAACAGAGCTGGCAGAACTCAAAAGACAATATACTATAGATTATAATATATCAAGACCCCTTTCAGCAGTTGAAGTCACCGCGACTTTGACATTGGTAAAGATTGGAAAAGCTCCCGGGACTAGCGAGATCCACTCAGAATTCCTTAAACATGCAGAAAAACATACCAGAAAATGGTTAACTGAGTTGTACTTTGATATTCTGCAAAGAAACCAACTCACCTGGAGTTTAAAAAATCTAAGGTTATTGCAGTTTTAAAATCTGGAAAATCACCTGACCGTCCCTAAAACTATAGACCCATAGCGTTATTAAGTGCTTCGTATAAACTCCTCCAACTAATCCGCAACAAAATCAGTGACCATATTCTGGAAAAAGTCCCTACAGCACAAACTGGCTTTCTGCCCAACCGAAGTTGCACCACTCAAGTGTTGGCTCTAGCCACTCATATCGAGGTTGGGTTTGAGAAAAAGCTTAAAACTGGGGCTGTCTTTATAGATTTAACACCCGCATATGACTCAGTTTGGAGAGATGGAGCTATATACAAGCTTCTCAAGACTTTAAAGTGCACACAAATGACGTCACTTACTAATCATGTGTTGACAAATAGAACGTTTCATGTGGTACTAGCCAATAAGAAAAGCAATGCCAGAATGCTAAATAATGGTCTCCCACAAGGGTCTGTTTTGGCTCCACTTCTCTTCAATATATGTATATATCGCAGACACACCCCTTACCACCTCTAGACAATTTGCGTATGCTGACGACTGGATATTACTATATAACATACCAGTATAGCTGTCATAGAAGATACCTTAATTCAAGATATGGAAACACTAAACCAATACTTCCGACAATGGAGACTAACACTAAGCAGTACTAAAACAGAAACAAGTTGCTTCCATCTAAATGATAAGCTCGAAGATAGCACCCTAAACGTGACTCTAAATGAAGAGCCCCTTACAACCCTAACCCAAAGTACCTGGGAGTTACTCTGGACATAACCCTGTCATATAAAAAGCATTTATGTAATACCGCTGTTCAATTAAAAACGCGAAACAGTGTTCTACATAAACTTGCTGGTACAACTGAGAGAGCTTTCGCAACAACTCTACGGACCACGGCTCTTGGATTAGTGTATCCCGTTGCTGAGTTCTGCTCTGCAGTTTGGTTAACAGCCCACTTACCGGAAAAGTTAACACAGTCCTAAACCAAAAACTGCGCACAATATTAGGAACATTAAGGTGCATTCCCACTTATTGGCTGCCAACTTTAAGTCACATTGCACCACCAAACATCCGCTAAAATAATCCGCAATACATAATGACATCAACAACACTTAGTTCCACCGTCTTAAATCTAGATACGAAAAGCTATAAACGTCAACTCGGAAGATATAACGGAGACAAATATGGAAGAGATGCAATTTGCTCTAACAAAAATGGAAAACAATAAGGCACCAGGCAACGATAGTGTTCTAACATAAATGCTTAAATTGGGAGGAAAAGAAGTACAGAGAGTTTTATTAAGTCCGCTAGATGAGTGCCTAGATAAGGAAGACATAAAAAAATGGAGAAATGCACCAACGGTATTGGTCCATAAAAAAGGAGATAAAGCCGACCCGGAGAATTACAGAACCATAACACTACTATCCTAAATGTACAAATTGCTATCGAAGATAGTTACAAACCGATTAACAAGAAAACTAGACGATTATCAAACAAGAGAACAAGCGGGATTTAGAAAAAAATTTCGCACGCAAGACCAGCTACAAACACTGAAAACGGTAATAGAAAAGTCAAATTAATACAATATGCCTTTGTGTCGAGAATTTACTGACTACAGAAAGGTATTCGACACGATTGAACAATGGGCAGTATTTCAAGGGTTACGGCACTGTAGAATCGATCATCGCTACACTACATTGATAAAGAAAATCTATGAAAACGCAACAATGACGGTTAAAATGCACGAAGATACAAACCCTATAGCTAGGAAAAGGGGAGTGAGACATGGGGACATCGTATCTCCTAAACTATTTCCACTTGCTTTAGAGGGCGTATTTAAGAAAATAGAATGCCAAAACTGGGGCTTAAATATTGATGGGGAGTATATAAATAATCTGAGATTTGCTGACGATGTTGTTCTAATAGCGCGAACAATGAATGAGTTACAACAAATGCTAAATAATCTAAACGAGAAATTAAAAGAAGTTGGACTAGAGATGATCTACCAAAAAACAAATATAATGACAAATGAAAAAATTCAGCATAATATACAAATAGAGATAGACGGCTAAATAACCGAAGAAGCAAATATCTATATTTATTTAGATATATAATTGGAATGAGAGAGATAAATCAAATAAAAGAAATAGAAAGACGAATAAAACAGGCCCGGTCGGCGTTTGGCAAGTTAGACTATGCGTTCAAAAATGACATTCCAATAAATCTCGAAAAGAAAGTAGTTGACACATGCATCCTGCCCGTTCTAACATACGAAGCTGAAACGTGGACGCTAACAGCACGAGCGATACACGAATTGCAAGTAGCCCAAGGAGACACGGAGCGCTTCTTACTAGGAGTAACATTAAAAGATAAAATTAGAAATGAACGGATAAGGCAAAGAACAAAAGTTGAAGATGTAATAGAAACAGCAGCGAGCGCAAAATGGAGATGGCCAGGACACATGATGGCTAACAGATGGACGAAGATAATTCTGGAATGGAGACCGAAACCAACAAAGAAGAATGTAGGATGACCACAAATGAGATAAAAGGACGACATTGTTAAGATAGCTGGTCGAAACTGGATGAGAGAAGCGAGAAACAGACAAAAGTGAAAAGAGTATGGGGAGGCCTACACCCAGCTGTGGGTTGAATAAAGGCTGAAGAAGAAAAAAATCTAGAATACCTGCTGTAAAAACTGTGTATACTCTCCTAGATATCGGATACAACTGGGAAGTATTACAGAACAATGAGTGGAACTCATTTGCTGTACACGAATGGCAACCCTTCCTGCACACAAAACAACTACCCTACGGATTCAATTTGCCACGCCAAACCTGGACTGCGTTTAACCAGATCCGAACAAACCACGGAAGGTGGCGAAGAATACAAACATTACTGAATATTTGTTTGTTTAATTATATGTATTTAGATAAGGTGTGTGGTGGTAGCTCAGTTGGTAGGACGCTCGCTTTCTGAGTAAAACATCGATTCTGACTTGAGTTCTAAAACTAGGCATTACTATGCAGATTTATAGAAATCTTGTATGCAACCCACCACACACAAGTTCCCAATCCGGCTTCCAACCGTGGGATCTTAATGCAAAAAACCTTCTCTGCAATTACTGTGGTTCGGATTCTACGTTAAACTGCAAGTCTTCCGTGTTTCTACTACATTAGTGCTGAGGAGAAACACGTGGTAGAGAAGAAACCGATGCCCAGCAATGGGATAAAAATGCTGTCAATAAAATGATGATGATTTAGATAAATTTGCCTGTGTTTGTAGCCATACGCTAAATAAAAAAGCTTTTAAATAATTTCGATATATTTTTAAAACGAAAACGCAAGTCATATAAAACCGCACATACGTTTGAAGGCCATTGAACGACAAGCTCGAAAATGTAAAAATATATAGGGTGTTCCATTTGAAAAATGAAATATTAGGAGTTGAAATTTATTGAATGTTGTTGAATGTTGTAAATTAGCAGCATCCTGTATAAGATATTTAAATTAATATTATAAACAGTACGACACTTATCTGAAAATGTGTTGTGGTGTAAATTGTAAAATAATCTTGAAACATTATATGCCGTTCTTTACATAACAGCGGTTAAAGACAGACCGTCATCCTTTCAAAATTTAAGAGAAAGGTAATTATTTCCAAAACCATTAGCTATGGATAGGTAAAACTCTACATCGTTGTAATGATAAAAAAATAATAAATCCAAAAATGTAGTAAAATATAGAATATTCTATTTAAAATAAAGAAGTGGTCTATTGTCCCACTAAAACAAAACTCCCTGTATAGTCAGCAATAATGTTAGGTTATGCAAAGTGATCAATCAAACAACGTTTGTACTTAAAGTTTTCTGTAAGCTGCTATAATAAAGACACTAAGAAACAAAATCGCACAATTATGTCACCCTGTATACAAAACTACACTGTGAGCAATTTAATTTGCGAATACCCAATTTCAACAAATCATTTTCACTTGGTATAATATATTCTCAATAATATTGATTTCTCTAATATAAATTTCAGTGAAGTAGGTAACACGAAATACAATTAACAAGTTATAATTAGTACATTAAAGTAAAAACTTACCCACCGCCGCTACCGTGAGAGCCATCCCCAAAGTATAAAGTTGAACAAGCATGATGAAAAACATTGTTTGTATTATAAACTAACATGAGTTATCTACTAATTTCACTTTTCTATTACGCACAGTTTGCAGCTTTTACGTCAACAAACATTATGTGCTAAGAACTAAACCGGTTAGCCTTTGCAAAAAACATTTTGAAAGGTGAGTGTCTAGGCGTTTTGATTTCAAATAGTTTTGAAGCGAAATCATATTGGCAGTTACTATACCGAGCGTTGCTATTTGCCTTTAGGTTTAGAGCAACCGGAACTAAAGAGCTCAATACTAGAAGCTACCGAACATCTATGTCTTCTGGTAATCGACAAACGGATAATATTATGATTACAATAAGAATTGATACCGAAACCATAACAAAAAAGTTGGCTAGCACTTTCCCATACTTCAAACTATCTCTGCAAATCTACTAAAGTATACAGTGTGTTCCAGATTAATTAATTAATGTTTTTATTTTTCCGAATGATGCAATCAATAAAATACAGATTTTCCTTTATCAACACTAGCCAACAGAACATGATTATAGTTTAGCAAACAGTGTAAAACCAGTTGTTGATTTATTAGAAGTAATTATTCTGGTATTAAGGTGTAAGGAATAATTACTTAAATTACAACTGACAGCGTTCTAGATATGCTAATTTTCTAATAATCAAGTACAAAAGTAGTAGCAGTAGTCACTCAAGCAGATTCCCTGCTCATATTTTTTTAAATAATATTTTCAAGACACGTACGTTATCAACGATATTTACTTTGAATACTTTGCAGCGAAACACCTTAGCAAAACATTAAACTTTTCCCTTGATTATACAATTACGGACCAATACAGGGTATATACAAAATTACGGCTTATAAATAGTCATTAAAACATACACTAAAACCAGAAGGACTTATATTTCTGAAAAGGTTCAACGCACTTCACCGTTATAATTTTCACTGCATTTTCCTTATTTATTAATACAAAAGAAAGCAATTTGAGTCTGTGTTATACATATAAAGATCTACCATTAAATAATAATCGTAACATTTACTAAATCGCCGAAAATGCCCCCTATTTGCTTATTTCAAATGGAATACCCTGCATATTTTTACAATTCTAGGTTTTAAGACTGCAGGCCATAGCGTATTCATAACATCACATGCAAGCTAAGATAATGAATGCTTTGTATTCTATGCCTCGAGCAAATAGTTATTAGTAATTTTGAAAACAAATCCAGCATCTGTTATTTAATAAGTCTTCTCTTAAACATTTTCAACTTTTGCTAACTGATAATAGTTATCTTATTTTACATTTGAATTAACTAATACGTATTTTACCTTAACCTCCCTGCCTGGGTTATTGGCAAATCTTTGTTAAATCTGTATAGAAAAAATATTCAAACAGGTTTATGCATAATGCGATTAATATTAATTAGTAAACCTGATCAGGTTCGTCATAAAAACACAACGCGCGATATGAGTAATATGCATTTGATATTTGACCTTATCTTACGGGATTTACAAGACCTATCCCAAAGCAGTCAGGTAATCGGTGTTACAAAAAATTAATATTTCTAATACGAAAAGTTGCTACCAAAATCAAATTTTGCATAATCAATTAATCATATAAAAAGATGACCATCAAACTACAGATTTGGTAAGAAAGTATAGGTAATTAGGTATACCTCAAAAAGTTTTAATTATTTGTTATTAAATATTTATACTAAAATATAATTAAAAACTTACTAAATGAAATATGTTTTCAATCATCATTTAGCTCAAAAACCAAATCGTTTAAGGTTTGCATATTTTAACAAATATCCATTTGTTATCTCACCTAACGTGACGATTTCGGCTTACTATGAAAATTTTTGCCTCTTTGCGAAAGAAATTACTGATAATTTAGGGTAATTATTCTAATCAATACACTTCAGAATCTCACTTAAAGTGACAAAAATTGATCAGAAATGTATTTGGTTATTTATGATGAACGCTGCATCACTCACTATCAGTTTTTTAATTTCACTTAAAGTCACAAAATCAGTTTTATCATAATAACGTTGCCTGCTGAAAGAAATTAGTGGTAATTTAAATTGACCATTACACGAAATTATTTTGTGTTTTTACTGAAAGTGACAAGCTGGTTTACCCTTGTAATTATTGCCTGCTTGTGAAAGAAGTTAGTGGTAATTTAAGTTGATCGTTATATGAAATTACCTTTGTGATCTGACTGAAAGTGACAAACTTGGTTTAACCTTATAATTATTGCCTGATTGTGAAAGCAATTAGTTGTAATTTAAGTTGACGATTAACCCAAATTACTTTCGTGATCTCACTGAAAGTGACAAAGTTGGTTTAACATTATAATTATTGCCTGATTGTGAAAGAAATTAGTGGTAATTTAAGTTGATCGTTAAACCAAATTACATTTGTTATCTCCCTGAATGTGACAAAGTTGGTTTAACCTTATAATTATTGCCAGATTGTGAAAGAAATTAGTGGTAATTTAAACTGACCAATAACCCAAATTACTTTTGTGATCTTACTGAAAGTGACAAAGTTGGTTTAACCTTATACTTATTACCTGATTGTGAAAGAAATTAGTGGTAATTTAAACTGACCATTAACCCCAATTACATTTGCGATCTCACTGGAAGTCACAATGTTGGTTTAACCTTATAGTTATTGCCTGCTTGTGAAAGAAATTAGTGATAATTTAAGTTGACCGTCAAACCAAATAAATTTTGTGATCTCACTGAAAGTGACAAAGATGGTTTAACCTTATAATTATTGCCTAATTGTGAAAGAAATTAGTGGTAATTTAAGTTGACCAATAACCCAAATTACATTTGTGATCTCACTGAAAGTGACAAAGTTGGTTTAACCTTATAATTACTGCCTGATTGTGAAAGAAATTAGTGGTAATTTAAGTTGATCGTTAAACCAAATTACATTTGTGATCTCCCTGAATGTGACAAAGTTGGTTTAACCTTATAATTATTGCCTGATTGTGAAAGAAATTAGTGGTAATTTAAACTGACCAATAACCCAAATTACTTTTGTGATCTCACTGAAAGTGACAAAGTTGGTTTAACCTTATACTTATTGCCTGATTTGTGAAAGAAATTAGTGGTAATTTAAACTGACCATTAACCCCAATTACATTTGCGATCTCACTGGAAGTCACAATGTTGGTTTAACCTATAGTTATTGCCTGCTTGTGAAAGAAATTAGTGATAATTTAAGTTGACCGTCAAACCAAATAAATTTTGTGATCTCACTGAAAGTGACAAAGTTGGTTTAAACTTATACTTATTGCCTGATTGTGAGAGAAATTAGTGGTAATTTAAACTGACCATTAACCCAAATTACATTTGTGATCTCACTGGAAGTCACAAAGTTGGTTTAACCTTATAATTATTGCCTGCTTGTGTAAGAAATTAGTGGTAATTTAGGTTTTCCGTTATACCAAATTACATTTGCGATCTCACTTAAAGTGACAAAGTTGGTTTAACCTTATAATTATTGGCTGCTTATGAAAGAAATTACCTAGTGGTAATTGAAGCTGACCATTAAGCCAAATTACTTTTGTGATCTCATTGAAAGTATCAAAGTAGGTTTAACATTACAATTATTGCCTACATGTGAAAGAAATTAGTGGTAATTTAGGTTGTCTGGTAAACCAGGTTACATTTGTGATCTCACTGAAAGTGACAAAGTTGGTTTAACCTTATTGCTTGCTTGTGAAAGAAATTGGTGGTAATTTAGGTTTTCCGTTAAACCAAATTACATTTGTGACTCACTGAAAGTGACAAAGTTGGTTTAACCTTATTGCCTGCATGTGAAAGAAATTAGTAGTAATTTAGGTTTTCCGTTAAACCAAATTACTTTTGTGATCTCATCGAAAGTATCAAACAAGGTTGATCATTACAATTATGGCCTGCATGTGAAAGAAATTAGTGGCAATTTAAACTTATCATTAACCCAAATTACTTTCGTACTCTCATTGAAAGTGTCAAAGTTGGTTTAACTATATAATTATTGCCTACATGTGATAGAAATTAGTGGTAATTTAGGTTGTCTAGTAAACCAGATTACATTTGTGATCTCACTGAAAGTGACAGGTTGGTGTAACCTTACAATTATTGCCTGCTTGTGAAAGAAATTAGTGGTAATTTAGGTTTTCCGTTAAACTAAATTACATTTGTGATCTCATTGAAAGTTGGTTTAACTTTACAATTATTGCCTGCTTATGAAAGAAATTAGTGATACTTTAAGTTGACCGTTAAACAAAATTACATTTATGATCTCACTGAAAATGACAAAGTTGGTTTAACCGTATAATTATTGCTTATTAATCTTTGAAAGCTATTGCCTATTCGCATATTTGGATCATACTTATTTTCTAGGTCTTGTTTACATATTCATACATTATATGTATTAATATACCG
The DNA here is from genome assembly GCA_014611495.1 of Limonius californicus. Taxonomy (NCBI): domain Eukaryota; kingdom Metazoa; phylum Arthropoda; class Insecta; order Coleoptera; family Elateridae; genus Limonius; species Limonius californicus. The sequence continues at coordinate 18,076 of JABXWE010012207.1, forward strand.
TCTTCCTGTTTTTTTCGACATTGTTTTACGTTTTTTTTTTTTATTTTAATCACCATGACTGTAGTTTAATAGTAATTATTACAAGTAATTGAAATTTTATTGGCTGAAAACGTTACAAAGTATCAAGATATGTCGTTTTTTAGGACGCAGGTCCGTGTTATGTTCGCTCAAGATCTAATGTCGATTGGTCCACACACCCTATATTATTAATACGGTACGAGAATATTTTATTATATGAATGCAATGAACTTATTTTAATATGACGGTAGTGTGAAAAACATTCTGCATCTCTCGATTAATTTTATGAAAATCCTGCGATATTACAAAACATATAAATTAATATTAAAATAATTTAATATTTTATCGGCCAGTTCTTTTTCTTACTGACTAATTTGCATCTATTGGGCATGGAATTTCGCAGTTTTTTAAGTTCTTCTCTTTAGATGCAGTGAAACCAGCCATTTAAAAAAGCTTCGTTTAAATCCATCTTCTTGTGTTGGTATTCTCTGTGAAATCTTCCATCACAAATTTTCGATAGGATTAAGGTCTGGAGATTGTGGAGGCCAATCTATTATGCGGAATTTATTGGTCAACATACAAGATTGAACTACTTCTGCTATATGACAAGATGCATTAATATCCTGGAAAATAACCTTTTCTTCTCTAAACAAATCTTTCCCGCTATGAAAGATTTTATTCTGCAGTACTTCGATGTATTTTGCAGCATTCATGTTCCCAGAGACGGAATGCAGTCGACCATTTCTTTGGCAGACATGCACCCCCCACACCATGAAAGAGGTTGGGTGTTTTATTATTAGAAGTGCCCATCTTCATGTAAATTCTGCTCCAGGAAACCTTCTGACATACATACGTATTACCAGCATGATTAGTAATATTAAAGGTGAACAGCACCTATTTCCACTGTTCTAGTGTCCAATGACGATGTTTCTTTGCCCTTCGCAAACGGTTGAGTCTCCGTTTCTTGGAAAGCAGTGAGTGTTCTACATCATCGGAGTCCAAAATTAAAAAATCTTCTTTTCACAGTAGCTGCACACCAGCTTCTGACTACGATTTAACCAGTTCTGTACCATTGCGGCTACTTAACATAGCATCATCTCTAACAGAGTGTGTTTCTGATCAGCCGAGGTTTATCTTTGATTTATTAATTTTCGGCATACGTCCTAATTACTCGAACAAAGGTTGATTGATTACATTGTATTTTCATAGCATTTTCACGGCTCAAAACTCCTTTATGATGGCAAATGATTGCGTACCGCTTGTCGGTAAATAATTTGGTCTGTTTCTTCTGCAAGGACATGGTGCAACTGTGATAACTGTAAATAAATATAAATAAATAAATAAATATCCTTAATTCAGTGCAGGGCATTTTCCAAACACCTCATTATTGTTTGAAATAATAGGTAACTGATTAAGGGCTTCTTTCATTACCGTCTAGAGATTCGCCATAGTGCATGTGAGCGTGAGGAGCGGATTTCCTCCACCTATGGTGGAGTATCTGCACTCTCTTTACGAAGACGCATCTACGACTCTGGAAGTGAAAGGTTTGCGGAAAGAAGTTCCTGTTACACGTGCGTTTGCAGACGACGTCGTTTTGGTATCGTCTACCAGCCTCGGTCTATAGCGCAACCTGGAACTGTTCGCCGATAGGATACGTGACTCCGGACTCTTATTGAATGTCGATAAGAGTTGTGCTCATTTCCTGGTCGCCTCGCGGCGCGACAAATAGGTGAAAGTAGTTACCGATCCCATCTTCTGGGTGAGCGGGGGCTACCTTCCCCAAGTTGACGTGCTTCAGAATTGGCGCTACTTGGGAATCGAGTTTGAGAGCACTACATACAGGGGGCGTCTTGTTTCTTCGACGCAGACCGTGAGGGGCTCTCGCGAGCGCCTATCAAGCCCCAACAGTGACTGCATATCCTACGCTCCTTCGTCCTACCCAAGTTTCTCCACAATTGGGTGTTTGGGCGGGTGACCGCAGGGTATACATAGAAGCCCGACTTGCAAGTGCGGGCCTCGGTTCGCAGTTGGCTTAATCCACCGAAGGATACGCCAGTTGGGCCCTTCCACTGCCCCTCTCAATCAGGCGACCTCAGCATACCACATTCGGGCGTGTGCGCAGACTGATATAGTCGATCCAAAGGTCGACTGGTGTAGGTCGTACTTAACTGGAGTGGCCAACTGTGGAACTGACCCGCGAGCACTTCAAAAGTGTGGGCGGAGTTATTCCACTTTTCCTCCGACGGGCGTGCACTGAGGGAGTCCGCTTGGGACCCCTCGAGTACTAAGTGGTCGAGGTGTAGTACTCGTGCAATCCCAGCGGCGGACTTATTGAACTATCGTGTCGTCCACATTAATGCCCTGCCTTCCCGTATGCGCACATGGCGTGGGCGGCCGCAGATTGATAACATGTGTAAGGCGGGATGTCATGTCCCGGAGACACCAGCACATGTTAATCAACGCTGCTTCCGTACACACGCTGGTCGAGTACAAAGGCACGACAAGCTGGTTGAAGTGGTTGCGGAGAGTCTCAAGCAGAAGAGCTGGGATGTCTGGGTCGAGCGGTCACACGCTATACATGTCGGGTCCCGATATCACCGTCAAGCGCGATGATTCGGTCATCGTGATTGATGCGCAGGTGGTTGCACCAACGCCCATCCTCGATGTAGCGCATCGGAAAAAGATCGCTTACAATCGCGTTCAATCCCAGCTATCCCGTTTTATGGCCCAGGCCGTGGCTGATCCCAAAATAGCGACGCATTCCATTGGATATGCCAGCGTCACCTGGCGCGGTGTGTGGAGTGGGGAGCCCGCCAGGGGTCTTCGGGCTCTCGGGCCCTCTTCCCAACTTTTAGGTCGTTTATCGACGATAGGACTGAAGCGTCCATGGCTTAGCTGGATTACGTTCACCCAGGCGACTGATCGTAGGTGACGGTGCTCACTCGGACCTATGGCCAGCCTACTTAATTAAACGCTTCAGCGGAACCTCTGTCAACTTCCAAGGCTCAACATCGATGGGTTGGTTAGCCAAGTCGCGGGGTCTACTCTTACCCCTGTAAATCCCAGCTGTCGGGATCTCCTCAGAAAGAAGACAATGACGCACGTAATTCACGAGCATTTGCTGGTAGTGATAAAAGACACTAGTCAGCCATGCCCCGTAAAACGCGCTATTATCTGACTGAAACTAGCCGCGACAGTGCGTCTGAACTAACATTATTTATTGTATTTTAATTAAAAAATTGCAAGACCATAGTAAGAAGATAAGAAGAAGAAAATAAAATGTTGGTTGTTATAGCTTGTGTTTTATTAACTATTTATCAAAAAATTAAAAATATATGACAAGGTAGTTCATTTAATTCCAAAAGTATACAAGCAGTGATTGTAGTTAGATATTAGTTGGAAAGAACATTTTTAAGCCAAGAGCTTTATCATACGTAGTATCAGTTATAGTAAGTAACTAAAATAATAAAAATTTCGCAATCTCAATCCACAAGTTGTGTGTTATTATAAGAACAATAGGGCTACGTAACAACAAACGCATTATTTAAAAAAACATTGATATCATAAATCAAACACAGTATGTGTGGAATGTGACCTTTCATTTGAAAGGTAGAATTACTATTTCTGTGAGCGTCATCCTTCCCGCTTTTCTCGAAAGAATAAAGACGATTACAGATTTGGTCAAGAACAAAGGATTATTATCACAACCAAGAACTTGGTTTGTGGTAATCAAATCAACTGTTAATGCACTATGAAGAAGCTACTGTTATTGCTAGTTTCTACAGTCGTCATTATAATGGTAAGATTTATGTTATTTCACAAACAGTATACGCCTCACCCCTAAATTCTGAATTCGTCTTTAGTTAATCGGATTATACAGGCGCGTCCCACGACGTAAGGTCACTACTTCATGTGCGTAATCTTTAGACCAAATATAGTTAAAAATTTTAATAAAGTTATTCCCTCAAGTAAGCCGTTTTTAAAATACAGAGTGTTAAATTATTACTTATTAAATAATTACAATTTCAGAAAGGCCAATATTTACTTTTATGTTAGTTTAAATTCACCATTAAAATTGTTAAAAACGACCATCGTTACTCTCGAGACACATTCTCGCCCTTCTTAACAGAGATGTGGTTGCCCTACGTAACATATGATTGCTATTCCGAATTAATTCTACTGCCTCAGAAATGCGCCTCCTACGATCTTCAACAGTCTCTGACGGTGTTTGGTATACCATATCTTTCATATGGCCCCACAAATAATAATGGAAACAAGTTAAATGCGGAGCTCTTAGGACCAGGGGTGCTGTTCTTCTATACCAAAATTGTCTTACGTGTAAAGCAAAGTGCGCATCGTTCTGGTACCACATAACATGTCTTACCGCCAAACGGACATAATCTAACAATCCTCCCAAATGACTAGCTAAATCTGTGGGTAAGAAAGCTTGAACATGACGTTTTAATGTTCTCCCAAATCGCATTCGTGTCCCATGACGTATAACAGAGATGAAAAGAAGTCGAATCTAAAGAGTGATCATTTTTTCTGAATCGACTATTAAAGAAGTTATGAACTGTTTTAGTTAAATACTGAAGCAGCCGAAACAATAAATGATATTAAATAGTACTTGATACAAACTGTCTACGTTACTGTGGAAATGACTTGTATGCCAAATCGTAAATCACCTTAAAGTTGATTTATTTGCTTGCTCTTATTAACAGTGTTGCTAGTGTTTACCTTCACAACGCGAGAGTACGCCAATATCCGTTACATATACGGTTTTTGTGATGGAAACTCAGTAGCAGCTGCTCGAGAATATGGGTTGAGATTTTCAAATCGGCGAAAACCAGACCGACGAATTTTCCAACTCACGCGAACACGGAACTTTCCCGAAACCGTCGACTGAGCGTTTAATACAGCAAGTACTAGGCAATTAGGACAACATACTGCGAGAAATTGATAATAATCCCAGCACCTTTGTTCGTCGTGTATCAGTTAATGTACCACGAATGCTAGTTTGGAGAATATTAAAACGTCATGGTTTCTACCCATTTCATATCCAGCCTGTTCAAGCTCTCTTACCTACAGATTTCGCTAATCGTATAGAATTTTGCCGCTGGATCATTCAAAATCGAAACTTTCGTAATAGAGTTTTATTCACGGATGAGGCTACATTTACAGGGAATGGATTAATGAACAGAAAAAAACAGCCACTCTTGGGATGTGGAGAATCATCACGAAATCACAGTGTCAAATTATCAACATAGGTTTTCAGTGAATATCTGGTGTGGAATTATTGATAACATGGTCGTTGGTCCATTAGTTTTTGAGAACCATTTAAACGCCGACAGATATTTAAATTTTCCACAAGATCATTTGGGAGGATTGTTAGATGATGTCTCTCTGGCGATCACACATGGTATATAGTACCAGCACGATAGTGCCCTGCGCACTTAGCTTTACGTGTAAGGCAATCTTTGAATCAACGCTTTGAAGGGAGTGTAATTGATAAAGAACACCACCCTCGCCGTGATATAGGGGTTAAATAGCCTCAGGTACACATGGTTAAGTTTTTCCCACATGTTTAGAAACACCCAGTATATGCAAAATGTTCCTAAAATATGGAGCCAAATGTATGGAACGTGTTGGGGGGCATATTTACCGCGACACCTTTTAGGCGCAGGGACGGTGCGTCGCAGAAACGGTCGGCGCAAGAACGGTTTGGTAAAGGGACAGTTTGGCGCAGGGACGGTTGCGCGCAGGGAGCTTTAGATGCAGAAACGTGTTACATGAATTTTTCACAGAGGAGCATTACGGCAGTCTGATGGGTGTGTTTGGTTGCCAGCAGTTCCTTTTGCCGCCAACCTTGGTTCAAACTTTTTGAGTTCCTGAAATTTTGGGGAGATTCTCTTGAAATTGTAGGTGGACTTTGAATTAGGTTCGCAGAATTTCCTGAAGTGTGAATGTCAGACGGGACTTCCTCTTGAATTCTTGGCCGTGCAAGTTGTGGGCTACTGGTATATGTGTAGGAGGTGATTTAAGATTTTGGTTTATACATGCTGCGTGGATTATTTAAGTCATTTCCATCTACAGAAGAATTTAGTTAGTTGTGTACGAGTCATATTGGTGTTTTGCTAAATTTTTCTAAACGCCCAGATTAATTAAACAATTTACCAAAAAACTGATACGTTACCCGCCGCATACTATGTGGAGTCTCGTTGGACAATTTTCCGAACAACCAGCCTATCTCGTTTACCTGTAGCTTTGGCTTTCTACGTGCTGTCCGAAGTTGGAGTAAAGATGAGTAAAACTCCTTGTATTGTAGGACAATTATGCGGATTGATTAATAGCAATAAAAGATTCGGTTCGGCGCTACCGTTTACATTTTGCGCGTTGGTTAAGCTGACTTAACGTTAGGCCTTGCGTCATTTCACCAGCTTCCGGAAATTCGTATTCGGACTTCGAACGTAATAATTATTAATTTAGGTTTGTGGATTTTTAGATCCGTTTATTTTCAGATAGGGGTTACGTCCGCTAAATTTCCTTTCCTTGTCATACTTCATTCGCCTGGAAATTTTCCCTCAATTCGAGTTTTCTCGAATTAGTTTGACCTGTTGTCTAAATCATATAATTTAATATTGTAATGTACTTCAGCGTTTTGTATTTTCTATATTTACCCAATCAATCTGTTGACTAATTTTGAGTCAGTTATAAATTATGGTCTTACTTCAAGTCTGGATTACTCACTTATGTATTTAATTTGTGTTCATGCAGCTTAACTGCTATTTACAGAATTTTTAGGCATGCTTTAAATAGGGTCAGAAGTTTGAATTTACCATTGGGCTACTTACTGCTGCCTACTATTTGTCACACAGGACCGTATTTAAGTATGAATAATTTTTGATAATTTGGGTTTCACCCTAAAATTGTAGGGACACTCATAAACAGAGTGCGAATAATTTGTAACTTAACTGTTTAATATTTAGAATAGTTTATATACAGGGTGTACAAAGTTGATTTGACCTTGTTATTATTATATTTATTGTTGATTTATTAGTTATTTCACAGATGCCCTTGCAGATTTTTATTATGTTACTTTTATGAATATAGAGGCTTTATTTACAGCATTCACTTCACTTTGGTATTTTCTTGTGTTCTTGTTTGTATGTTGAGACCCGTAAGTTTTATTCTTCGTGGTAAGAGTTTACCCTTACTCGGATCCATTATGATAGGTAATGAGAATCGCTGCACGACAATTGGTGAAGGATCTTGGCGCCTTTTTAAGAATTTTGTTGTCGACAATGGTTTCGCAGTCGAGTTAGCCGCGGTGAACACACCGAAACGTTGCAGTGAATTACCCGTGGGTAATAATTCGGTGTTTCAGATCTGTTACGAAAAGTTTTGTCTTTTGTCCTGTCGTTACCCCTGTGGGGGCTAGTGTGAAGATCTTTTAGAACAGACGTTTGAGCGAAAATATATATTAAAGGGCTTTATTCCATAAAAAGTTTTGTGATATTATTAAAATTGCTGAAGTAGTCAATTTTACTATTAAAATTGCTGAAGTATTCAATTTTATCAGTAAAACCAACTAATAAGACAGCTGATTTATTAAAAACATTTTCACCAAACGTTCAATAATAAGCATTCATAAATATTTTTTATGCAACAGTATTTTTATATTTATGTTGTTATATTAGAAAATTACTGTTTACCTACCTCAAAATATACAGTGTTGAAAATGAAAGTCTGACACTTTTGTACATATATATCATTATTAAAATTATATACAATTTTGATGAGTGTATTTATTTCATATTATGTCTAGCGTATTTGTTTATTAGCTTCCCTTTCACTGACAGGAACTACAATTTGCTTATACGTAAATCAATTAAAAAACACAATTTTTAAGGTTAATAATGTATTAAATGTTAATACCTACGCCTTTTCTCTTAAAGTATTCAATTCTTTGCCAAAAGTTAGCTAGAAACAAACGAAATATGAAAAATTCACAATGTTTTAAACCGTTGCTATAAACGGCGTTACATAATAAAATATTCGATATCAAGTGCAATTAGTTGTTTTTTAATTGGATTCGTAACATAATTGCACAATTCAGCAATTATATTATATTATTAATAAATGTTCAAACGTCCCTGCACCCAAGAGTCCTTGCGCCGAACCGTCCCTACGCCAAACCGTTCCTGCCTAAACTGTCCCTGCGCCAAACCGTGTCTGCGCCAAACCAGCGGCGCTAAAACGTCCTCGATCGGCTTTAAGCGACCATCTAAATGTATACGTTTAGCTACCGCAATGTGGAAAATAAGTTATTCTTTACATTTGTATAGAATTACGATGTGGGATAATTGTTGTCTTTGTAGTTATAACATGTATTAGACGAATAGTAACACCATTAATTACTTCTATTTCTAGTCTCTAGGCATCCACAAAGCAAACGGGAAAGTTTTCCGGTACAAAGGTAAGCAGCATGGCCATTATTTTCAATATTTTGTGTGTGCATAGCCTAGTTTAAAATACGAGAATAGTTTACATTCAAACTGGAATTTATTATTAAAAAAGGCATTACAATATTACAACCATAAAAACTAAAGTGCCGAATAATCGTCTGCTTTAATAGTAAAACGTACTACAAGAAAAGAATTTATATTCTTTTTGACATATCACTGCTGTAAAAAAGAAGCGATTTGCAAACGATTAAACTTCTGTTTTTCCGCCAGCAAATGCGGAATGCACCTGGCACTCACCTTAGAATACTCTAGCTTGTTTTTAATCTTGTGTTGAACACTTCCGACATTGGTTTGTAAATTTCACGACATTTTACGAACTGTTACCCGTCTGTGTTGCTGAATAAGGGTATTAACTTTTTCTTAATTTCCGCAATATACCAAACTTTCAGCTCGTCGAACATGAGGCTCATTTTCTATGCGAGTTCTCCCGTCTCTTATATATTTGGACCAAGCAAAAACCGATTTTTAGAAAGATTTTGATCGCCGTATTGTGTTAGCATCTTGTAAGAATTTCAGTCAAATTTATTTATTCCTAAGAATTTTGATTATTTTGTACTGTTTCACGCTACAACGAATAAAACTTTCCGACAGATGGGGATTTAATTTAAATATTGCTATTTAAGTTTGAGTTTTTTGCACTAAGATAACTATGAAATCATTTCAAATATTTTAACATAGCAATATAGGAGGTAGCTAAGTTGTGTCGAATCCGCCGTGCATGCTTCGCCGATCATCATTCGCCGCCACACGTATTGCCGACAATAGGGGTCGCCACCAGGTATGATTCGCCGTGGTACCATTAGCCGTCAATGAAAATACGATAATTTTCTTCTAAGAAATACTGAAAATGTGGTCCCTTTATTTTAATTAAATAATATTTGCCAGTTCTATTACAACTGGGAAACACAATGTCAGAAATCACGAAAGCACGTCTCTAAGTCATCTAGAGAATTTTAGAAAATTCAATTTAAGGCACCGTTAGTCAGAATCCACCAATATTCCATCCGTGGCGGCGAATCGTACCGCGGCGAATCGTACCGCGGCGAATCCTACCGCGGCGAATCGTACCGCGGCGAATCGTATCTGGGCGAATCGTGTCGCAGCGAATCGTGCTTTCCAAATATATACGATATTAGCAAATTAATGTTTCTTGATAATATCTGAAATAATTTCATTAAAACTTTACACACAAACTTAACGTATTTTATTATTTAATTATGCTGACATATCTAAGCTGTATTAATAGCATGTTAGATTGGAGCAAAACTGATTGCTGTCTCGGTACGGAGTTTGTTGGTGAGTTGAGTAAATGCTTCAAAATTCTTGAATCTTTCAATAGCGTTTTTATTGCATTTGATCATTTCTTGGTATTTCTCAACCAAGATATCATTCTAGAAACAAATTTGCTATAGATTTTTCTTATATCTTTTTCTTTTATTCTACGTCCATAATTATTTTCCGTCTTTTATTTATCACAATCTCAATCTTCTTCGATAGATGGCATTGTTCACGTTTAGTACTTCTACTTCTTGGCGTATTTTATGTATTCATTTGAACTATCCTTCATTTTAATTTTATTTTCATCTTGTTGTCCACTACATTCATCATTTTGTTATGTTAGTTATCCACATGGATGGTTGAAATTTAGAGATCTCTATGCATAACAGAATTTGTCACATAATGTGGAGCATCGAGTATAATTCTTAATATTTTACTTTGAAATGTTTTCAGGATTGCGAGGTTGTTCGTAGCTGAGCCCTAGAGTTGTAATCCATAGGTCCAAATGGACCTCAGTATGGTCGTGTAAATTAGATTTTGTTTTCCACTGATATTTGTGATTTCTTTCCCACCAACCGTGCATCTTGTTGAACTTCAACAAGTTCGTAAAAAAGTCCTTCCTCCATGTTAGCTTTTTGTCTAAATATATACCGAGGTACTTCACATCATCAATCTGCGGTATTCGTTGTCCAATTATAGCAACTAGTGGGCATGTCACTTTTCTTAAGGTGAACGTGGTATGGTTAGATTTAGCTTCGTTTACCTTAAGCCGCTACTTTCCTAACTAATTTTGGCTTTTGTTTAAGCTGGTTTGTAAGTTTCTGGATGCTGCAACAGAGTTGACATGTAACGCGCGTATTGTGGTGGCATCCGCAAATTAGGCTGTTGTCGTAAGTCTTGTGGTAGGAAGGTCCGCCGTAAATGTTAAATATAGTAGAGGTCGTAGTATGCTGTGCTGAGGGACTCCTCATTTCATAGCGTCTAGTGTATAAATGTGCTATTTTTAGTATTGTCTTTATATGCACAGTAAGAAGACGTCGTTTTGCCACGATACAACATGCATTTAAAGTTATCAATTTTATTTTCCAGCGCATTTCTACTATGTCTTTACTTAAGTATGGAAATCGTCATACTTTTTTATTACATTAAGCGCTTCTTCAAAATTTTTATAGAATGTCTGCTTTTAGTTTTCCAATGTTAAGGTATATAGCGGAAGTTTACATTGAAAGGGTATTCTTTCAACTATACGGGCATATTGCATTGGGATATTGAGATAAAGTGAGTCAAAAATGTGTAGGTATTATTCTCTATAAATATAGCAAATCTATTTGGGACTTTCGCGTCATATTCTGAGGTATCCAGGGCTGCCTTGTTTTTGTTATCAGTATACCAGGAACCCATCGATTTGATTCACTCATTCTACGAGGGTATGCTGAAAACGAATGCACACCTGCTTGTAGAGCGCGAACAAAAACAAATAGCAAGATCGGCAAAAAGTACATTAAAGTACAATTCTTAAGTTTCAAAATCATATACTTATTTTTCAATATAGTCACCGTTAAGACTAACACATTTCTCCCAACGTGTAACAAGTTTTTTTCATTCCGTCACTGAAAAATTCTTCCGACTATTCTCGAATCCAGGAGTTGACAGCTGCCTTCACCTCATCGTAAAAGGTGTAATGATTACCCTTGAGGTCTCTCTTGAGTAGAGGAAACAAATAAAAATCACAAGGCGCAAGATCGGGGGAATAAGAAGGGTGTGGAATCGGTTCAAACTTCAGGTTTCGCAGAGCCTCTCCAGTTGCGCGCGAGGTGTGTGGACGAGCGTTGACATGTTGCAAGATTATTGGCGCCAGGCTGCCTCTAACACGACAAACTCGACATCGGAGGTGCTTTAGAGTCTGTATGTACCCATGTACCTGTACATTGGTATCCCAATTCTGCAATAATGAAGCCAAAACGTTCCTTGGATATTCCAATATGGTTTGCGATACGTATTTGAGAGATTCGCCGGTCATTTTGAATCAAATCGTCGACGAGTTTGCGATGTTTATCGTCTGTGGCAGTGATCGGACGTCCGCTGCGTGTTTCATCAACAATTATGGCTTTTCCAGGCTCGCAACCACGAAATTTGTTTACCCATCGATTTACAGTAGACGTATCAACAGCATCGTCGCCATAAACAACCTTTAAACGACGACGAATTTCAGTAGGAGTCACTTCTTCAGCTGTTAAAAATTCGATAACAGCACGCTGTTTAACTCGCGTTGACATAGCATTAGAACACGTCTCCATACTTCCGCTTCTCGAAATACACTGGATGAAAGCAACGACCGCAAACCTGCGCATGCGTATTGAGGGGTAATGTTACTTCCACATGCCACCTGGCGCTCTTCTGAAGGTCATTTCGTTCGCGCTCTACAAGCATGTGTGCATTAGTTTTCAGCCTACTATCGTAAATAATGATATTTCCATTCTGATCACTTATTGAGTACAATATCATCTACTTCTCCCGCTGCAAACATACTACGAACAATCCATATTCCATAATTTTAACATTTCCATATTTTTTTATAACCGGATTCTTAGCGACCCTATAAAGAGTGATCAAAAACGTTTCAAATTAGGGTTAACTGTGAGTGCTACAAGGCATGTCGTAGCTGTCATATTACGTACCGACCGTACCTTCTGTTTATTTCTTCGAATGTAAAAACAAGCAAAGTGGACTTTATCTCAAGTTTGAGAGACGGAAATAGTCGCCATGGTAGCCATATGTGGAGAATATGTAGATGCTGAACTATTTCAAAATCATCTTCCAAAATAGATAATATCGCAACATGAACCTTGTGATGTAGAGCTTGATGAAACAAACGACCCCAACGTTCTTGCTTGGTGACTTCCCAAAGGTTAACAATTAAATTCGCCTTATAATTCCTTGATCACCCCTGAAAACGGCTTTATGATTTTTCCAGCAGACGTATGAACATATTTTGTAGTACATCATACCACAAGCCAGCTTCCTCAGTAATCTTATTAAAACCCTTTAACTTTGTCTTCCTGCTGACCCACTGTCCATCACTGGGCATTCTTGGTGGCATTGCTTCCTCTACATATATTTTACATGGTAATAGAGGTCTTCCTCTTTTTCTTCCAGATAGTATTAACCAGTCCCATAGTTATTTGAGCCACCGTTCATCCTGCATCCGTCGAAGGTGTCCATATCACTTGAGGCGCAGCGTCAGACGAAGGTGTCCATATCACTTGAGGCGCTTCATTTCAATTGCATCCATAATGTTTTCGTCTACGCCCATTTGCCTTTTTATTTCTATGTTTGGCACCGCAACCGCAACTGTAGTTTGAGAAATACTTTTCTCTTACTTTCATTTTAATTTGATTTGTTTTAAAGGTTTCCCAGTCTTCCGCTCCATAGGTGGCGGCGCTTTCTACCATGGTCTTATATATTCGTCTTTTTGTGGATGTTTTAGTCCTCTGCTTCATATAATCAAATAGAGTTGTCGGACTACAGCCTTAGTGTGGTTTACTTTCTTTTGATTTCCACGCCGCTACTCTCTATATGTGTGGCAGATCCCAAGTAGGCAGCTTCCTACATGATTTATGGTTTCTTCATATATCTGTACATATTATCCTGTTCCGCCAAATATCACATACTTGGTCCTGAAGATGTTTAAACGCAAGGTCCATTCGTCATATTCGCCCTTAAATTTACATGTTATGCAGCTCATATCCATTTTATTCTCCACACATACTACCTGGTGGTCTGCGAAATAATGTGTATAGATAGAGTCATCACCAATGGTAATCCCCATATCTCTGCATTTGCGTTTCTACAGACACAAAGCTTGCTGTAAATATTTTCGTATAGAGTTGGGACAATCATCGCTGTCGTAACCTCTTTGTAACCTTGAACGGTTTGAACAATGATATGCTCATTTTCATTTACCTAATAATAATCTTCTCCTAATACCTAAGCATAAATTTTATTACCTTCAGTAGTTAAACTACTACAGCAACCCCCTGCCTATTCATTTTCACAGATTTGAAAGTGGTTGGCGTATAAGTTCTTCTGTAGATGTCGTCGTATTTAATATGTTTTACATGCTACCATTACGTGTATGCCATCATACAAACTTGTATTGTCAAATTTTGTTCCAGCATACACGACACCATCATTACGAGGATTTGTTAGAAGGCGCATAACAGTTAAAACTCCTATTCCTACTACTACAACACCACAACCTCTGACGGTTTCTAAATCTAATCCGGAGGTCACGACATCAATTTTAACTATAATCAACCTCCAAACATCTGGACAACACAATACGACTCGAAATGTAAAAGTCACAAAGACCCATACACCGCTTCGTACGACCACAATTAACACGCTATCATCTATAATGAGTAGTCCAGCGAAAGTGGAACATACAACAACTAGCATCCTTTTACTGTCTTCACTAGTCTCGACCAAAAGAGTAACATCCGAACAGTCGGTAACTTCCCCCCGTTCTTTCACTACCAAGACCTCGCATCTTACAACTAGCATCACACCTTCAACCACTCCGAAAAAAATACCAAAGAATAAACAAAGAGGTAACTCAATACGACCACAGACTACAACTTCAACGGGATGGCTTTTTGTACTACCCCAAGCTGAAGTAAAAAACGCGGCTGGCAAACTAGTTACGCATAAAGAATACTCAGCTCAAACTATGAAGGTACCACCTCACGAATAAGAGGAGACTTGAAGCATTTACTATATCTTATGCGTTTTTGATAAAAAAGATGAAACCTAATTCGCAATAAAGTATTTGTATAATATTTTTAGAGTCATATACATATTATCTTTAATAAATAAGATGCTTCTGGAAGTTGTATTAATTTAACACTTTTTATATAAAATAAATAAAAATTATTAATTAATTAATATTAAATAAAAATCGTAGAAGTAATTCAGAGGTTGTGTACATTGAACTGTGCATTGTAGAGCATTTATTTTCTGTTGATATGATAGTTTGTGTGAGAAACTAAGATTTTTTTTAGTTAAAAAGCATAATTTGTTATTTTGAAATGTTCCATTCCAACTAGCCTAAAAGGCTAACCAGAATTTTTTATCTTCTTAAATTAATTCAATGGCTATGTTAACAATTCACCCACTGATGCGGTCATAATGCGTCGTGTCAAGCTTCTGGGCAAAGTTTTTTATATCTTCGGTCACGCTTTTTACCCTTCCTGAAGTTCATATGCAGCTACCTTCTCCTTCTTGTCTATTGCCCATCCGTTTTTAATTGTTGGTGGTGGTATTTGGGTTCTCAGTCTTTGATTGTTTCTGGTTGCCTTCCATAAGGAATAGTAAGTTTCGTTGTCTTTTTCAAATTTTTAATGTAAGTATCCACCGATTCTGTTTTCTGTACAACATGAAACAACAAAGGGGTTGCTTTTAAATGTGGACAATTGTGCGAATTGTGTGGTAATAGATACAATGTCGGGATGTATTTTTCCCATCCATCTCAAACTCTCTCTCTTCCGCCGTTGCTATCTTCCTGCATAATTAGTACACTTCCTCATCAACAACTTTTCGTTCCAGTCTTGGACATCTGCCACGTGTTTCTTCCTCCCCCAGCGCTAAGGTGGAAACACAAAAAACCCACATTTTAACCTCGAATCGGAAGAGCAGAAATTCCAGAGAAGGTATTTAGCATTAAGGTTGCAAACCGGATTGAGAAATTAAGTGTGATGGGTTGCAGTACAAGATTTTTATATGCTGCATGGTAATACTAGGCAGTCGAACGCAAGCTGTAATTGACGCTTTGCCCAGAAAGCGAACGGTCTTCCAACTGAGCTACCACCACACTTAACATATGTAATTCTGAAATAGATTCTTACCACGTTAGAGATACTTAAACAGTTCAGGTGATGATTATAATGATATTAAACATGCTAGTTGCGGTTCTACTAATGAAGACATCTAGGGGCCTTGGTGGAGTAGTGCGGAAACGCGTTGCCACTCAAAGTCACCGCGAAATGTGGCCGATCGGCTGGGGCGACCGTATTTCGCTTAGTTAAGTTTAGGGTACATGTTGCATGCATGTTTAGTGTGTAAGGGACGCCCGCACTCCCCTGAAGTAATGCGAAAGCGGTTTCATGGGGGGAATGGTAGTATGAATGAATGAGAATAAAAAATTAAGGCGTCTAACAGAGAACAGGCAATAATAATAAAGAAAATGTAAATCTTTTTCGAAGCCATGCAAGAAGAAAATAAAATAGCAGGAGCGCTACCTCCATCTAAAAACCAAAACAAAATATATACTGTTTCAATACGTTACGGCGGTTACATTTTGTTTATGTTATCTACTTTCCTCCCTTTGAGGAACATTCTGAGAAAAACGTCTGTTTGTACTAAGTTA
The DNA here is from genome assembly GCA_014611495.1 of Limonius californicus. Taxonomy (NCBI): domain Eukaryota; kingdom Metazoa; phylum Arthropoda; class Insecta; order Coleoptera; family Elateridae; genus Limonius; species Limonius californicus. Next base: position 34,321 of record JABXWE010012207.1, read on the forward strand.
GGTAAAATGGGTCGGCAACTGATTTCAACAACGCCGTGTTTGGGGTATAATAACTTCACAATCAGTGCAGAATGGCCAGGTGATGCAACAAAAACTAATTTTTCATCACTTCGACGCAAAATGATGTTTGTCCTTCAGGCACTAATTAGTTATTAATCATACCCTGTTTAGCGAAAAAGGTAATCAGCATGATCTTGGTTTTGAATTTCCGCTAACGAAACCTTTCACTTTAGGCGTTTTGCCTCAAAATCGCACTCATACACCTATAACTCATGCCACTGACCACAGAGTGTTCACGACAAGTCTCGACGAAGTTTGTTTCTCTGTTTGCGCGTATTCGTTAAACTATGTGGGACGAACTCTGTACAAATCATCCTTTTCCCCAAATATTCATGAAATATTTTTCTAATCGTCTATCTAGTTACATTCAACACATCTGCCATCATTTATAGGGGCATTTAGCGATATTTTGCCGCATTTCGCAAAATCACTCAGTTCTAAATTCGCCGTGAACATGTTCACGTTCATCTTTAAAACCTTTAAAGCATTCAAACACATTAATACGATTAAAGTGTTATCACCCTAGACATTTTTTAAAATTTTACAATAATCTGTTGAGTTTTTGATCATTTGCTGCAAAATGTAATATTTACTCGTTACTCCATGACGACTGATATAAACTTTATATATACGCTAGCATCTGGAGCAGAAAATAACAACTACTCAATCTTCCATTGACCACCCTTTATAGATGAAACCATGCACTATTATATGATACTTGATAAGTACTTGATGAGCTTTACTATAGGTAAGATAAAGGAAGAAATATCATGGATTTTGAATTCTAGGGCCGGTTCATAGTCCTTTGAATTTTAAAATTTAAATTCTCTGGAAAACTTATTGTAAAATACGATACAGTGATACAGTATCAAAATTAAACCAAATAAAGAAAAATTGTAGAGACACATACAAATATGTTTTTGGTTCAAAATGTTAGCGCCTTCTAAGTACAAATTCTTTCATACGTAGTATCAACTGCAATAAGTAAATAATTACAGCTTCGCAATCACAAGTCTGTGTTTTATCAGAAGAACAATAAGGCACGTAACCATAAGAAACACATTATTTAAAAAGAAAACATACATATCGTAAATCAAACGTTAACCCATACACTATATTGTTTACCACCATGCAACGTAACCTCTATTTTAAGAACTAAAATTACTATTTCTGTGGCCTACATGCTTTTGCTACATGGTTTCCTTTTAACACAAGTAAAACCACATGCTAAAGTATAAAAACAATTACAACTTTGATGAAGATTATATTCATAATAGTGCCATCAAAATCTATAACTTGGTTTGTGGTAATCAGATAAACTGCTATTTACACTATGAGGAAATTACTGCTACCGTTAGTTTCGATAGTCGTCATTATAATGGTAAGAATTATGTTATTTTACAAGTATAAGCTTCAGCTTATTCTTAACTATATGTCTCGCATTTTACGAAATTTTTAAATGTATTGTTAAATAATTTGCTCTCAACCCTAGTCCTCCTATCAGAGGTACAGGTGTACTTGTACATTTAAAAAAAGAAAACAAAGTTAGTCAACGAACAGATTGCGGGCTGAGTCTCCATTATGTTCTCAAGTTGAACCTTTTGGCGTGTTTTTGTACGTATGTCAGTTTTTCAGGCCCAACTGATTTTTCGGTATCTCAATTTAAAGTATTTTACACCATACACCAGGTACGGTGGTACATATGTACCTCCATACAAAATGTATAGAATTTTATTGAATGAAAGGATGTTTTGTATTTTTTTATTGCAGTTATTGTCATTTATACAATTTTCAAATATTTTACTACCATATAAATAACCTCTGTTGTCCACTTCAGGTGTATTTGGATTTAATGTTGCTGCGAATAATTGCACTCCCAGTACCTGTTCCATAGCATTCTTCATCAAAGATTGTTTGACAACGTTGGGCGTTGTGGATGATCGACAATGCTTGGCCGGCACAATTCTTATCCAAGGTTTTGTAGGAAATATCGGCGATAATCTTTTGTGATGGATGGATGTAGCGCCCTGTAAATAATACAGGCAGCAAGACCCATGACGTCAATCATGTTGAAGAACATGGCCAAAGACCAACGATTTGTCTTCCGCTTATATGTATAGTTACTCAACATCCTATCCATCACATCGACACCACCCTTTGTCTGATTGTAGTAATGTACAATCTCCTCTTTGTCATGGACTGGGGTGCCAGCATCCAAGTGCATACTTACTGTGAGCTACACAGCTTTATTTCGCTTCACCACGACAGACACAAGCGTACAATCCCTTCGAAAAGCATATATCGCTGTTCCAATTGCATCCAATGTAACAGGTTTTATTTCCTTGGCGATGTATGGCTTGTTGCGCCGTAGCTTTCCGACTAAAGACAATTTGGAGCTGCGCAAATGATTACTTAGAGCCAGTGAAGTGAACAAATTATCGGTAGTTATGTTTCGTCCCGAATTCCGATACTTCATTGTGAAAGCAAGAACAGTTGATTCACTAATGTTCGTCTGACGCTGTCCACCAGGAGGCTTTCCGGTGTAGATGTGGCCCTGCAACGGGTAGCCTTTTGAAGAGTTACATAGCCACAAAAGCTTTATTCCGTACTTGGCCGGTTTGCTAGGTATATACTGCGTAAATTTCGTACGGCCCCGATACGAGAACAGTTCCTCGTCCACCGTCATAGATTCTGTTGGATAATAAAGGGCCTCCAACTTCTGGTTCATCATATTCCACAGATCGGAAATTGGCGCAGCTTTATCCTCCAATTGTCGTTGCTGTTGGGTATACGCATTGTCAAATCGGATCGCACGCAGAATCTGCATGAAACGATCTCTCCCCATGGCAGCTCTGAATATGGGTAACGACAGTGGGCTCCATAGTTCTGGAAAACAAACAGTGTTCCATTTATTCACCCCAATCGAAAGCAGAATACCAACGAATGTGTTCAGTTCTTGACTGGTAAATGGTTTTTATGTTCGGCTGCTATACACAGCTGACCTGGCGTCTTACGATGCTGTACATGTACCAGCACATCCCAAACATGTTCAAACATGCACGTCTACCACACAATGGTAATAGAACATCACATTTTACTTTTGCTGTGTTGTGTTCCATAAAAAATATATGGGGGTACAAATGTACCTCCAGTCGTAGAAATAGGAAAAACACTTTTTTCGGAGGACTAGGGTTAACTAAGGTGGCTACATGGAAACCATTTTCAAATAATATTTAAGTAAAAAGTTTGCCTTTGACACCGCGGCGCTTGTCTTCGGAGTTATTCTACTAAAGTCCCTCAGGTTCGATTCCTGAGCACTGCACTTTCCCACGGTGTTTGTGTTGTCTGGAGCATAGGATTCTTCAAGGGTGGGGCATGTTAGACCCATGTATAGCACGAAGTGTCCTAAGTCGCGATACGCTGTGTGGGATAGGATGATTCTTAAAAAATTACCATTACCATTACCATTTTGTGTTTTTGCTATAACTTTATAAATAGATTGTGTTTTTTCCATGGCTTAATTTTCTTGTTGCCCATCTGTGGCGTTTAAAGTTTTACTTGCAGTTTGATTATTGCTACTCTTGGTTTGGGGGAGGTCTTTCAGTTTGGAGGATTGTAAGATACATCTAGGTAACGTCAAGCTTCTTCTCAGTGTCACTTTAATTTCGGGAGTATCATAAATAGTACATGAATATTTAACTATAGCTGAAGCTAGATGTTTGGTTTATTAATTCAATTTTTGTTAGTTCAATGTTAGGGTTTGCTTTAGTGAAATATTAAAAGTAGGCAGAGTTTTGTAAATCAGAAAGTGGAGTTGAGTTGATCAAAAGAGAATACGTGTCAACTCTGAAATACACTCTGGCTTTGAACAGTTTCGTTTTTTACTCATCGGCGATTCTTAGGTTCTAACACTGACTGAAATGGTATTACTCTTTTAGGTTCTTCCCGTTTCTTTTTGACGTTTGCTTACGAAGATGTTAGAAGTTAGATAGAAATACTCGTAGCTGGTTAATCTTTTAGTCTTGTTGCAATGTACTTTCAGAATAACAACAAAATTAAAAAAATATATACTGCTCTGGAATAAAATCTAATACTAACAGATAGTTCGTCATTTAGAAAACGGCAGCCATTTGAACTGTTTCCGAGGTCAAAATTTAGTACCATCAAAGAAATTCGTTTAACTACCAACGTGTGACTGGTACTACACATAAGCTTATTCAAATAGGCAGAGACCAGCGAAATCTGTAGGTTTAGCAGCGAAAATGTGGAAAGCTAACATTAACGTTTGCAGAAGAATACGATATTCCATACTTATGATCTCTGCACTTATAAAATGTATTAAACAATCAATAACAGCATGTCACTAATTACTTTAATTTGTACAGTCTGTGCGCAGTTATGAAGAGAGCGAGAGAGTTTTCCGGCATTACTGTAAGTATAAAGGCTATTATTTTTAAAAGTTCTTATATATATATATATACAGGGTGTCCTACCACGTAAGGTCACTATTTCGTGTACGTAATATTTAAACCATGTATTCCAATTCCAAAAATTCTAATAGAGCTATGCCCCAAAGTAAACCGTTTTCAAAACTCAGAATGTTAAATTATTATTTATTAAATAATGATAATTTGAGAAAAGTCAATATTTAAAAAAAAATACTTTTTTTGAGAATTGGAGAAAAATAGAAACAATTTTATGTAACATTTGTAGGCAGTCAAATTTTATCTAAAGTATATTTTGAATGATCCAGCGCAAAATTCCATAGGACTAGTAAGTAAGAGGGCTTGAACAGGCTGGATATGAAATGGATATATATCATGACGTTTCAATGTTCTCGCATTCGTGGTATACTAACTTGTGCAGATACACGACGAACAGTGGTGCTGCGATTATTATCGATTTTTCGCAGTATCTTGTTCTTATTTTCTAGAAGTTGTTGTATTGGACGCTCAGTCGACGGTTTCGGGAAAGTTCCGTGTTCACGTTGGTGGTTGTGCACTCGTTGGAAAACTCGTCGATCTGGTAGTCGCCGGTTTGGAAATCTCAACCCATATTCTCGAGCAGCTGGTACAGTCTAGTGATACACAGAGAAAATCCCAGAAATAAGTTTAAATACTGTAACGTGCGATTTCTTACGCCTGGTTGTTTGGCATTTTCTATACAGCATTTTGGTTTGCATATGTATATTTTTGACTAATTCAGTTTTGGCCTTGTAGAAGTTTCGTGTCATCCACTCGTGTATTTCCGATTCAGGAAATGGTGAATTTGGGTTTTCCGTTTAGGAGACTACTATACGACTTCTTATAGAACGTGCACGCGTTTGAGTTAATTTTAGGACTTGGGGAGTTTTCCAATTTGAATTTTCAAAACACATTTGGGAAGTTATTAGGCATTGTTAGTTTGATGTGATTTCCCGGGAGTTGATCCCAATTTGAGTGCATTTGTTTTGAGAGAGTTCTTATCGCCATATAACATCTTTTGGTAAGCATTGAAAATCCAAATTTCTCTTTCACTTCTAAGACTATTGAAATTATTTAGGCGGAATTGGCTGGAGCTAGAATTAACGAATTCAACAGCCATTTGTGAAATATGGAAGAGATCCTGTGGGTTCGAGACAAGCGGAGTTATCCGCCGTGCAGCGAAACCGTACAACAGGTGTGACATTGAGATACGAAATTCCAGGTGTGTCAATCCTTTTAACATTCAATTTTCAAATATAATTTCGAGGATACGAGGGGTTCTGGAAACATCTTAGTTTAACAGCAAATAATCATAATAAAACTTATAACTGTACCCTTAAATTGGTAATAAGACTAAGTACTCTTAATTAGTGAATGTGTAACCTCCATTGACTTTGTATTTTGTATACATTGATAATAATTTTCGTTGAATTTGGAATTAATTTGTTAAATGGTAAACAGTATAATTAAATTTGCTTTTATTGTTTGAAATTCAGTTAGAAAGGGAAATAGTGCGAAAGTTTAATTCTTGATTAATAGATAGCCGACACCATTACCATTATTTGGGTAATTATTTATCTGGGTATTTAATTCGGGAGGCCTCGAAGAATCTAAAAATACTTAGCGGGTTTAGTCGTGAATATCAGTCTGATAATCTTTTCGCATTATGGATATTAAAGAATTTTTAGATTATTATTTGTTTACCGGTACTGTTAGCTATAATTGTTTAAACATTGTTATATACCTATAAACATATCATATTGAAGACTTATTTTAATTCCAATTGGTGGTGTTATGAAGATTTAAGGTGAATCTTCAGATAAATGGAAGATTTGTAATTTATTGTTGTGTTTTATTGTGCCTTGGTTAAACCTAATTTATTTTGGGTACAAATTGAGCAATTACCGAAGCAAGGTAAGTCCGACCTCCAGGAAGGTTCCTGTTTACCTCGTGTTATTTTCAAGGACGAAGGATATTTTAAACAGGTGGCGCCTAGGCTTATCAAACCCCCCCTTCTTAGACTGTAGCTGGTCGACCCTTGTCCTTGATACCTGGACCTTGCATCGCAAATAGTAGGTTCGGTTGTATTGCTTCTATTTACGATATTAAAATTGTTGCCGTCGATTCGACTAGGCGTTACAATACATCTTAATACCTTACCTAATCGTAACATAAATAAGGCTGTACTAGTACCGTATATCTAAGATTACCACAGTGCATGTTGAGGGTAGCTTGAGTAGATATCGTTAACACCCTTTTGGTCACACTGTTGACTGCTGCTCCTTTCTCTTCCACGGGATTCTCCTCGCCGCTAAGGAAGAACCACGGAGGGCCTGCAGTTTAACATAGAATCCGAACAAAAAATCTTCTAGAGAAGGTTTTTCTGCATTTAGAACCTGGGGTTGGCAATTGAGTTAAGGAATTGAGGGTAATGAGTTTCAGCACAAGATTTTAATACGTTTCCGTAATGCTGAGTAAACGAACCCATATCATGATTGACGGTTTGTCCAGAAAACGAACACTTTGAACAGTTAACTACACGAGACTTTAGTTACGGATTTAAATCTTGATTGTACGTGGTAGAGTAAAATGAAAACCCTAAAAACATTGTTAAACACAATAATTGAAGCAATGTCAGAAACAAGTTTGTTATTCTTCGACGTAGTCCCCGTTACGATCTATGCACTATTGCATCTATTGCTCTAAAATTTCTTCTAACCGAATGCCTCTTTAAGTAGACCAAAGACATGGTAATTGCTTAGAGCGAGGTCGGGGGAATAAGAAGGTTATCGTAGACACTCAAATTTCAAATTCAAAATTACCCTTCTTGCATCTCAAAAAAGAAGTGGGTATAACCTTTCCTGTCGAGAGCTGTGTGGGAAATTTTCTGGGATTTGGTGAAGATGTGTAACCCCATTCTTGCTTACTCTCTTGGTTTTGGGTTGATGATAGTTCACCCAGGACTAATTCCCAGCTACAATCCTTGCCTTAAAGGCATCTCTTTCTGCTTCATATTATCGCAAAAGTTCTTCACAAACATCAACACGTCATTTATTCAATTCTGATGTCAATTGCTTTCGCATTTACCTTACTAGCACTTTATGTAACTAGAAGATTTCATGCATAATGTGGTGTACAGAACCATGGCTCATATTGATTTCACCAAGAATAACTCGACGATTTTCTTTCACCAAGTCTTCAACTGCCGCAATCGATTAAGGCGTCACAACACGGTTTCCTTGACCAGTTCATATAGAATCAACTAAAGAAATTAACCCGTTTTTTAACTTGCTCTATTCGTACACGTGTTCGAGTGAGAAACATGAATATTTATACTGTAACTTCATTTTACGGTGGATATTAACTGTGCAAGAAACGAATAACAAAACGTTGCTCCTCCCTAGTGCAGTACTATAATTGGAGTTACCATTTTTAAACTGTCGCTTTGACAATATTGCTATTATATGATATGTGATTCGCGAGACCTTCTAAATCTCAAAAATAATATTTCTGTCAACTTGTAAAGCAAAGTTCCGTTCGGTACATTTTTTAGGGCACTTATAACGTTTTCAACTCTGTATAACAGATTTTCCTAAAATACTAAAAATCAGTTTTATTTCATCCTCATCTTCATTTCAATGATCTGTTGTACAACCTGTATATTGATATCATAAAATTATATTTATTTATGCCTAATAAATATATTATCTTATTGCTCTCCTCCTACCATCAGCAGGTTAAGAATATCCAGGAAAATAATTGCATTCAGGATTGTTTTCTTACAACCATCTAATGACTTTCCAATACATCGTTCCGCAATAGTATTAAACAGTATAGGTGAGCGTACGCATACTAGTTCATTTTCAATCTGTATAGCTTCTTCTTCTTCTTCAGCCTATATAGATATGCGCTCCTGGATGCAAGCCACCTCCAATCGTTTCCATGTCGTCTTGTGCAGGACTGATTGCATGCAGTTCATTCCAGCAATTTTTTGGATGTCGTCTCCCCATGTTTCTTCTTGTGGTTCTTGGGCCCCACTGTGTTACTTTGAGCGTCCACATATCTGATGCTTGTCTTGCGATCTGGCCTGCCCATCTCCATTTTTGTTGAGCTGTTCTTTTAATTACGTCTGTAACTCTTGTTCTGCTTCTAATATTTTCGTTCTTTATTCGGTCCCTTACACTAATCACCAGCCTTGCGCGTTCCATTGCTCTCTAAGTTATTTTAAGTTTCTCAGCGCTTCTGTTCGTAAGGGTTACGGTCTCTAGGCCGTATGTGGTTACAGGTAGGACACATGTATCACATACATTCCTCCTTCGGTTTTTGGGAATATTTTGTGATTTGAGGATATATCTCAGTTTACCAATAGAAACCAACAAAGTTGCCCTTTTCTATTACTTATAAAATTACTACATCATCGTTATGTGCGCAACGTTATAAACAATTACATTACCAAATTCTGTTGCAGTGTACAAGCTTCCACCTTCCCCAAGATTTGCTACAGTTAAACCTCATATTATTACCACTACAAAACCACCACTACTGACAGTTTCTAAAGCAAACCGGGAGGTCACAACATCAATTTTAACTAGAATGAGGTACCAAAGGTCTCGGCAGAACAATAGGGCTAGATATGTAAAACCCACAAAGACCCGCAAACCGTTTCGTACTACCACAACTAAGAGATTGCCATCTCCATCGACCAAGCGAGTGGAAATTGTCCGCATTATAACTAGTACCCTTCTACCTTCTTCATCACCATCATCCAAAATAGTAACGACCGAACAATCTCTAACTTCTTCCTATACGTTTAGTACAAAAACCTCACATCTTACAACTAGAATCACGACACTTTTAACCATTCCGAAAGAAACACCAAATATTACTCAGAGAGGTTCCTCGATACAACCAACGACTACAACTTCATCCGGATGGCTGTTTATACTACCCCAAGCTGAAGTAAAAAACGCGGCTGGCAGGCTGATGACACATAAAGAATACTCAGCTCAAACTATGGATGTACCGCGTCACGAATGACAGGAAGCTTGAAGTAGTATTGAAGTATTAGTATTAACTACCATGCTGTATGTGTAAAATTTTAGGGTTATACCATATTTATATAATATATTGCACAATAGGTATAAATAACTTACGTTCTGATACCTGTGTATATGTATACAGGGTGTCTCAGAAAGAATGGGCCAGCGTTTAGTGATAGATTCTTTAGGTTAAAATAAACCGATTAAACCTAATATAATAAATATACCTTAGGCAGAAAGTCCTTCCTTAAGAAGTTATAGGGCCTTAAAGTTCAATTTTTTATTTCTTCTTTTTATTGTAATTTCCACAAATCTAAAGATATTTCTTTGAAATTTGGTACACATACTTACCATTATGTAATACAGTGAGAGAATTATTTTCATTAACCAGACTTGACTGCAAGACGCACTTAACCTACCACTGAAATTTTATATTGGCTCTAACTTTGTTATTAGTAAAACATTTTAAAATTTTATGTTATTTTCTGAAAGAGAATTAAAAAGTACAAAAATAAGGTACTCTTAGTTCATACGCGTAGAGGCAACCGTTTGCCTTAAAATGCTTGTCCCAAGTTTTGGGTTGTCGTTACAATGTGGAATTATCAGGTAGCCATGATAGCAAAAACAATGGGTAGTGCTTGTGACCTACAGTAAAAAACAATTCTAAGTCAATTAAATACATAGAAATTGTATTTTTAATTTCTGTTTCATTTACGAAAATGCCTCGACATAACGAACGTTGCTGCATTTTCGTAAACACAAAACAAAAATTAAAAATGCATTTTCTATAACACCAAAGTATTTAATTGACTTAGCATTGTGTTTTACTGTAGGTGACAAGCACTACCCATTGTATTTGCTATCATCTACCTGATAATTGCACGTCATAACGACAACCCAAAACTTGGATAAGCATTTTAAGGCAAACGGTTGCCTTTACGCGTATGAACTAAGAATACCTTATTTTTGTAATTTTTAATCCGCTTTCAGAAAATAAATTTTAAAATTTTCTACTAATAACAAAGTTAGAGCTAATATAAGATTTCAGTGGTAGGTTAAGTGCCTCTTGCGGTCAAGTCTGGTTAATGAAAATAATTCTGTCACTGTATTGCATAATAGTAAGTAAGTATACCAAATTTCAAAGACATATCTTTAGATTTGTGGAAATTACAATAAAAAGAAAAAATAAAAAATTGAACTTTAAGGCCCTATAACTTCTTAAGGAAGGACTTTCTGCCTAAGGTATATTTATTATATTAGGTTTAATCGGCTTATTTTTACCTAAAGAATCTATGATTAAA
>JABXWE010012209.1:0-26450 GCA_014611495.1 Limonius californicus
CGGAGGTTGATCCGGAATCGGCTCAGTCGGAATTTCGTCGATTTCGGTGTCGCTCATCTTGATGGAAAGTGCTTGGTTCACTAATTATTTCACTTTGTTGTTCTGTGGACATGTTTGCTACACTGAGTTTCTGGAGAGCGCGCAGCAGTTTTATATCGTCCACTATGGTACCTCCCACTAATTTTGCGAATGTATTATTCATGCTGATTACTTGCCCGCTTCTCCCTTTGGAGAAGTCACCGCCTGCTGCAACTGCCGGACACGTGTATATACCCCTCTCGGGTCCCCTCTCCAAAGTGAAGGGTACTTTCAAAAAGAGTTTCCTATTGGTATGTATAATTTACGTAACATAGGAAATGAACACGACATCGGTAAGGCTCAATGGGAATTCCTCATTGTTGCTGAAATGACTGTTTTACTTACCACCGGACATCCCGGACAATATGTACGCAATACTGTTCACCCAGAAGTAGATTATATTAATCCTCGATTTAAAATTGGACCTCTCACTGGATGTCGACTTCGACCATCCAACCACAACCAACGATCAGTCTTTAATCGCCATACTTTGGCTACTAATGGTACCATTCTACGACAATTACTTGACAATAACGAAAATCCAGCTGATGGCGTATGCAATCCTCGTGCCCGCTCCCTCGATGTCGTACAAGCGCAACTACCACCACCATCACCACCACCCGACGAATCCTCAATTGTACCATCTGCTACTGCACCAGCACAACCGGAACCTGAACAAGTTACTATCCCTTTACCTAAAAGTAAAAAAATAAGCAATTTTAAAGGTTTTGTGTTTCAATTAGACCCTATTCCAGATACGCATTATAACTACTTTGTAAACTATTTGAATCATCCTAATAATTATCGAAGAATCGAATTATCGAACGTCTCGTAAGAGACAAAGCACCCTAAGAAGAAGAAGAATAATTATGCTTCAACTCAAGTAAAAACTGCGTATAATCAAATTGTAACCGGTAACTATCGTTTAATACTTTAATTTTGTTTTGTGTACTCATAAATAAAATACTTACACACACTTACACTTAACTATGTTTTTGTTGTTTATTCAGAACTTTCTGATTCATTACTTGTTACATCACTACTACTACTACTCTCATTTCCATTATTTCTACCAAATAAACTACCTCCACCCATATCCGTTACTAATATTTCATTATTAAATATACTAGTTACTACTCTATTTCTATGTAATCCTTACTTCACACGACTCGTTCGTATTACAAACAATGTTCGCCGAAAACAACAATTACACCAATTCACTCTATTCCGTAATATATGATGTAATGTCCACGGAACTAAAATATCGTGATATTTCGCTACAAACACAGTACCGATTATTACTCGGTGTGCCAACACCATACACTCCCAATACATTTTTTTTTCGCCAATCACATACCATTCTCGCCACATACAATATTTTTCCGCCGAAAATACTTCCTGCCAGTGCTCATGCCATAATGTTTCTGCCACCATCGCCATCGATAATTTTCTTCCTATCCAATTACCCCAAATAACATATAACGATGTAAACTCTTCGTCCTCTATCACTTTCGCTACTTTAGCCCATCGATAATAATTATATTTCATCCATACATCAACCATTACCGTCTGCGGTACTTCATAACGAATTTCTTTCGTCAACTGTAATACATTCCTTGCCACTTCACATATCACCACAATACACAATTCTCGTAATGTTCTTTTTTTCATTTCTAATCTCCTCTTTTTCGCTAACCATTTTGCAATCAATTTTTGATTTTCGTTTTCCATAAATAATATTTTTTAAATTCATCTTTCCGTCCTCTAACCTTCTCCGCTGATTACTTACCCATTTCTCCCTTTGGCGAAGTCACCGCCTGCTGCAACTGCCGGACACGTGTATATACCCCTCTCGGGTCCCCTCTCCAAAGTGAAGGGTACTTTCAAAAATAGTGGGGTAGGGAGTGGGGAGTAGGGCTGGGTTAGCTCATTTCACTGCCCGCGGCGAAGCAAGAATGTAACAGGAGTTCTGCGAGACATTTAAAAAAACCGTTAGGTTAGCTCAGTGTGTTTGCAAGCAACATTACTGAGCTAACCTAACGGGTTTTTTTAAATGTGTGTGAATCGTAACTTAAATTATGAAAAAATATTGGAACAAAATTTGGAAGGTTATAATTTACATTGCAGATGGAATGTGCAGCCCCGCGATAGTCTCCAGTCATATGGTCGTGGTCTCTAGCTTTAACGTCGTCTTGTTCGAAACCCTGATTGATGTGACATGAAACGACATCTTCAAAATTTTGAATTTCGTTTGCAGTTAAATTTTTCATAGGTACAACGTGCTTCAACGAATTTGAATATAAATTTCTAACGTCTGTTTCCAAACGCTCCATAAACTCTTTAACAGCGTCTTCACCGCGATAACTTTATCGTTATCGGTTATCGTCATAGGAGCATTTAATGAAATATGCTAAAGAATGAGGTTAACACGTTCGCTGCCTACTAACCGAGAGGTAGGTCACCTCTATGGCCGAACTGTTATTTTGGTTATTTTTGTGTTTTAGGTTTTGGAAATATATTAGTTCGGCACCTTTATGACTTTTGGTTGTTAATTACTAAAAATATTACCTGAACGCACACCTTGCGTTGTCGGCGCCAGACTAGAATGTTTCACGTTGTGTGCAACCAACGCATATGTTGCGTTTATCTGTAGTAATGCAATTTTTACTCAAACCATTATATTAAATTATGAAATACGTCTTTTTAAAATATTTTATATTAAGAAAAAAGGAGTATAATATTAAAATTCAAGTAACACTAAAATAAACATTCTTAAGAAATAAGCAATAATAAAAACGTAACTTCTAAACTGCTTTGACACTATAGTGAATAATATTAAAATACAAGTAAAACTCAAATAATTGTTCTTAAGAAATAAATAAAAAAAAAACGTTAACTTCTAAAATGTTTTGACATTATAGTCTTTCACATCAAGTTCTTATGAAACTCCCTGTAACAGTTTTCTAAACACAACCCCGGAGTACCAGGACACGTACAGCAAAAGTATTGCGTGTCTTTCCTTATTTTCCTACTCCAACACTGCTTGCACCTTCTTCGCATAATTCGGCCATCTTGATTTTTGTCGACCTTAGTAGGCAGATGATCCAAAATGTTGACTGCGGAGGGTTTCTTCAGCACAGCTTCAGATGGCCAAATTTTCTCTGGAAGAAGGTCTTCTAGTAGCGCAAGTCGGAAATCATAAAGACATAGCTTGTTGCCAGAGTATTTATTGTGTAGAAGAAAAGAGTTGAAAAGCATCATCTGAATTATGTGGAATCCCAGTTTCTTATACCACCTGATAGTTTTCCTACTGAAAGGGTAGTAAGAAAGCATCTGGTCTTGGTGATCAATGCCAGACATATATTTGTTGTATTCCCCAATCGGCTTTGGTTTGTCCTTCAAATTGCCTCTTCTATTCCCCGTTTCCACCATTTCATTTTCGTGTTCGGTGGAAATATATAGCACGTCTCGCTTATCACGCCACTTTCCAATTAGTATTCCACTTGAATACTGACATGTAGTTTCACCCACTCGCAGTTTAGCGTTGGTTACCTCAGCTGGATTACCTTTTCGTGCTGGTCGTAAAGTTCCAGTGCAATACGTATTCTTATCCAGCAATTGCTTTGCTAGATTATAGCAATTGTAAAAATTATTCATTTAAATGGCATGGCCTTGATTTATTTTATCTTGTATTAAATTCAAGACAACATTTGAGGAATGTCCACTTCCGCCCAAGTCGTCTAACACCCCGGTGTAAACTAAAAAATTTAATATCAAGCCGCTACTTTCAGTTAGCATATACAGCTTGATGCGGTATTTATGCCTTTTATTTTTAATGTACTGGCGGAAAACGAATCTTCCGCGATACAACATCATTGACTCGTCTAGTGACAGTTCTTTTTGTGGATAATAAACATCCGACACTTTCTTGTTAAAAAAATTTATTAACGGTCTAATTTTGTATAGGCGGTCATCGGGAAGCGGTTCTCCTTCCTTAGGATTCGGGGCAAAATGAAGACATCTCAATATAATTAAGAATCTATTCCTGCTCATATATTGGTGGAAAGCGGGAATATTAAATAAGCGATGGGTTTTCCAATAGTCCTGCAATCTTGGACACCTTATTGTTCCCATGTGAATACATAAACCAAAAAATATACGCAATTCATCAGTAGTAACATCTTTCCATTCTGACATACGACTCCCTGGATTTTGCAAAAATACCTCTTCTGCATATTTATTTGTTTGAGTACAAATATGTTCCAAGAAATTATCATCAACAGACATAGAAAAATAATCTATAGGTTTATTACCAACAGGCGTAGTACGTAAACCGCGCTGTCCAGTAAATGGAATATTTTTCATATCGGGTGGACCGTCAACCCAAACTACACCGACATTTTCGTCTAGCTTGGGCTTCTTTTTGGCTGGAGAAACATCAGCATTTGCAATTTCAACTTCAACATTTTTTACAGTAGGGGTCACCTCCACCTGCTCCTCTTCCGATTCGCTATCAGAAACCCAGCCATAATCAGACTCGTTGTCAACCAAATCATCTGCTTCAGCGTCGGAAAGATATAACATCTCTTCAAGTTCTTTTTCGCTTAAAATTTTCTTTGCCTGTACTCTCGTAGAACGGCGCAAATTGATGCCAGAAGGACCGGTTTGTTCCTGGTCCGCCATGATTAAAAATTCCGGAACCGATGCCACACCCACAAAGCACAATGCTCATACAACACCCCTCTACGATACCAACGTCAGTACTGACAAACCGAGGAGATGGGAGCCCGTTATATTAAAGCGCGCACCGAACGCCACGTTCGCGTTTGCGGCATATCGAATAAGTACTCGCTCAACGACTACGCGGCGTTGCCGGCATTCAACGTGTTAAATCGCGGATTTGACCAGGAAGGGGGTTCGTGTGCTCCCGACAGATAAATACTTAAAATCCAAATTCTCATTAGCATTTACAGATAAATACTGAAAATCCAAATTCTCATTAGCATTTACTGTTTAACAGTGGTCTTTAGCAGTCAGCAGTAAATTATATCGAAGATGTCAGGAAATAAATGTGTCTATGCAAAGTGCGGTAATAGTAAATATCGTACAAAAAGTTTAAAAATGTTTTCGTTTCCTTATAAAGACTGTGATAGATGTGAAAAGCGGAAATTGTCTACAGGTAAGAAAACTTTTCTGTGATAGTCTCTCTTAAATAAATATTTTAACAAAATTTAGACAAAACCCCCGCTATAATAATCCATGAAGTAATAATTTGTACTTGTCAAAATAATTATGAAAACCTGTTAAAATTACTAGATTTAAATGAATACACTGAGATTTTCAATGTTATTATTTATTTATTTCTATTTATTTAGAAAATTTTAACATAAATAAATGTATGAAATTGAAATATCTTGACACCATTGTACTCAGAATTTAATTCGGTACCATAATATACCGGTCTCCGAATTTTGAACTGAACATCGGTGTTATAGTGCGACAATACACATTTACTGAAAGAGTAAGTTTGTCCACGATTCTAAGATTTTAATTTGTTTTTATAAATTGTCAAAATTGGACAACTTTTTATACCCCGGCTTTTTTGTCCACGGCTTTTTATTCCTAGATTCGCGTGTTATATACTGTTTTTTCTACGAAAGTGTAGAATGTTGTCTTGTGTAATTTAAATTGTGAAACTTATGATCCTAGTGGGATTTTTTACTGTACTTCTTTACATGTTTTTTATTAGCGTGTAACAAAAGTCCACTTTCAAGGTCTATTTTCTTGTCAGAGATACTGTCATTCTGCACTTGACTAGAAAAAATATTCAGACTGTTCCATTTGAAATAAGAAAGTTGGGGTCATTTCCATGGAAGCACATTAAGCGATACGGGATTACGGCTTAACTGATTTCTAAAGATACATAGCATGTTTACTAAACAATAAGTAGAATTTGTTGTTCACGTTCATGTCATAACCAAAAGATGTTAAAACAGAAGTACCATTAAAGTACAATCATGCTACATTAGGATTAAAAGATGATTTTAGTGATTTTAGCTTTTGTTGTTTGTGATGTATTTTTATATTTGTAATTTTACAGGCTAATCTAATTTTATACATTTTCTTAGGAAACCCGGCTATCATAAATTTGGAACCATACGAACTTAAAGGGAAGTTCATATGTGAAGTGCTTTTTCAAACAATAGTTTTATAAATGTAACTAAGCATAGATTAGTGCATGACGCCCTGCCGATACCTTACAAGGAAACATATGGTGAATCCTTTGAGGCCGAGCTAAATGTTTCCCTTGATGAACCACAAATTGGACACGTGGTCATTGACAAGGATTTAGAGAACTTTTATTGCTCTCCAATAAAAGACGAAGAGGCTGCCAAGCCAGAAAATAAATTCAAACGCAAAAATATTTTTGATGACAGCGACGCCTCTCCTAGAACGAAAAGAATTATACATCTTTATAATCGTAAATCCCAACAACTGCGTGTGAAAAACAATCAGTTGCAATATTTTAGGAAAAAATTGAAAGCTGTTAATTTTCGTAACAACAATGTATCAGATTTTGTAAAAGCACAAATCAGCCAAAAGAAAACTTCAAAGTGGACCGATTCGATACGTAACCTTGCTATTTCAGTTTATTATACATCACCAGCAGCTTATAAGTGTCTTAAAAAGCATGACATAAAATTACCCGGAGTGAGCACAATTAGGAAATGGTTAAATTCGTTCGACTTCTGCCCTGGATTTTCTGAGCATGTATTTTCAAAAATAAAATCATTGACAGCCAACTTAAGCAAAAGACAAAAAATTTGTGTTATGTCTTTCGACGAATTGTCCATTAAGAAGCAATTGGATTACAACAAATACAAAGACTTAGTAGAAGGTAACCTATTTGTTATTGTAAATAGAAATTAGGATTATGTAATTCGAGTTTGCATTTTATTTAGGATTTCAAGATCTAGGACAGATTGGACGCTCAGCCGTCGGGGTTAGGAAAAAAAACCCCTGGAAAAAAAACCTCGGAAATAAAACCCCCGGAATAAAAACCCCCGGAAGAAAAACCCCCACAACAAAATTCAAATTTAAAATAAGTACGTATGCAACTGCAAATTCTATTCTTTTCAGTCTCATTAACTTATAAGTTACCTGTTGAATTAAATGATATGCAAATAATTCGTTGAAGCACTTTAAAATTATAAAGTCTTTTATGTTTTCTCTTATCAGATGTAATAATATAGTATATGAGATACATACGCCAAAATATATTTATTTAAAACGGGTACATAAATCAAATTTACATTTATGTCCTTATATCTTGGACTTCAAAAATGTACTCTTTTACTGAAAATTAAAACTTAAAAATCTAGGGCATTCACTTAAATACGTTATTAAGATTAAGGGTAACTTATGAGTTGATGAGTAAAAATAATGTGATACATATTTTACTGATTGTTGTACTTATTTCATACAAATACTATTAATACTTAATACGCTCGGTTATTAATAGTACGTATTTGTTTTAAATTTGATTTTTGTTCTGGGGGTTTTTCTTCCGGGGGTTTTTTTTCCTGGGGGTTTTTTTTCCGGGGGTTTTTATTCCGGGGGTTTTATTTCCGGGGTTTTTTTTCCAGGGGTTTTTTTTCCTAGATTCTCAGCCGTCATGGGAGATCACGCTTTGGTGTTCTACATTAAAGCCATATTTGGACAATATAAAACTCCCGTGGCTTATTTTATTTCTGCAAATTCTGTTAATTCTAAAAATTTGGCAATGCTAATAAAAACGTGCTTAGAAAAGCTCGAAAACTGTGGATTAGACATAAAAGCCATCGTATGTGATCAGGTAAATATTGCTATTTAAAAAAACTATTGCATTTTATGTAATAAAAATTATATTACGCCAAATAAAACCTTCAATTTTTTAGGGTACAAATAATCGTTCTGCTATAAAGCAACTGGGAGTCGAGGATAAGAAACCCTTTTTTTCACACAAGGGTAAAAAATATTATGCATTGTACGATGTACCGCATTTATTAAAATCTGTTAGGAACCAACTGTTAATGCGTAACTTTGTAATAGACGGTTCCATAATATCCTGGTATGATATAAAACAAACATTTTATCTCGATTCGCAAAGTGGTACAGCTAAAGCTTTACCAAAATTAACATTAGCTCACATTAGGCCTAATCCTTGGCAAAAAATGAGGGTCAAGTTAGCTGCCCAAGTTTTCAGCAACTCAATGGCGGCTGCAATCAGAACTGCGGTACAAACTAAACAATTACACAATCCAGCGCTACACACCGCATTGTTTATTGAAAAAATGGACAACTTATTTGATGCCTTAAACAGCCGACATCAGAACCGTAGTAAGAAGCCGTATTTATGCCGTTTAAGTAACGGAAATCCCCACATTGGTAAGTTCCTGGAGGATAGTATTCTCTGGGTCTCAAGCTGGAAAACGGATAAAAATAAATTGCCCCCATGTTTTAACGGTTTGCAAAATACAATTATGGGTATTCTGTCTTTACATGCAGACCTAAAGGAAGAAAATATTATGTATTTACCGACGCGTTCACTAAACCAGGACTGCCTAGAAAATCTATTCGCTTTTATACTGAAAAGGTGTGGGTGTGAAAGAAATCCGTCTGCTCGTATGATGAGGTTAAATTTACGAACTATTGTTAATTACCATTTAAAACTTTATATAGAAAATAGCAATTGCGAGGAAACAGGCTATGTCTGTAATAATTTGTTTAATGCTGTTTCATCTACGAGTAATGACTGTAGTCGAGGTGCCTTGGAATTAAAAATTAATTCCACAGATATTCGAGACATTAACCTGGAATACTGTGCTCAGAAATATACATCAGGTTACCTTATTAAAAAATGCCTGGACAAATTTAATTGTAGGGATTGTAGAAGTAATTTGCTTTCTTTGGATAACAATTGTCACATTTCTGATGCCCTAATTTTCCAAAAAAACTATTCTGGATTGGAAGGCAACAGATTAAATGTACCTTCAAAATTGGCCGCCGAGGTAATTCATAATTTGTTAATATTTATGTTCTGTGCTAATAACATTTTCTGTTTTAGGTATTGTCTACCGGCCTAATTTTGCTTAGGCAAAATTATGAATTATTTTGGGCTGAGCAGGCAGTGGCAGAAAAATTAGAAAATCTATTGTCGGAGGGTATACAAAAAAAGTACCCATCTTGGTATATTAGCGGTTCTTGTGAACAACATAGGCGTTATATTCTTCGGTTTTTAATAGTGTTATATTTATTTAAGAAAACACTATGGAAGTCACGAGAAGTTAGAATGGCAAGTATTAATAAAAAAAATAGTACAAAAAAGCCTCAAAAGCTTACGATATTGAACCACGAATAAGTCCCTGGCCAGTCCCCGCCTGGCGGCATGTTTTTTTACTTGTAAATATTTTTTGTAATTGTATATTTTTTTATAAATGCATTTCTAAATAAAACTGTAAACAAGTAGTTTTGTATTATTACGTAATTCTAGCTTTACCTTTGAAATAATTAAAAAATAAATGAAAGCGAGTAGAAAATTTCATTCGATAAAAGATGTACCTATAGGTATTTAAAGAAATGTTTCACTTCAAATTACACTTTTTGGTCAATTTTAAGCATTTATCAATAACATTTCAAACAAACTGGCTGCCTACTGACTTTGCTACTAATGTTCTGCCGTACTTATAATATTATTTTCCTTGATTCTTTCCTGACTAAGCCTTTGCTAATGCCAAAGACTAATTCCATACCTTCGAAACGATCTAGGTAAGCCCGCCTGTGGTGCGTACTAGTGGGTGTAACAATTAACGTGCTTAACGCTAGCTTCCACTAAGGCACTGGGCAACTGTAAAAGGTGCTGAAGAATTCGCATTTGAGTACAAGCGCCACCTGTCTCCGTTATCAAAATGTAAAAACTCAAGAGGACAACTTTCCTATGCTAGTAGCTGTCTAGGGTAGGAGTATAGTCTTTGCTAATAGTTTACAATACTTTAATTAAGAATTCTTCAAAAACTAAACGTTTTCGAGGAAAACGTTTGTAGAATTATTTGCTCAGTTTTTGATGCAGAATCGCGTGGTTAAATATTTTCCGCCATTTAAGATTCACCCTGTATATATTAAATTATCAGGTAAACATCCATATCATGGGCATTAATGCAACAATAAAAGTATATTACATAACGTGATACCTACTAGATTTAAGTCTGTATTTTTCGTTGTTCGTTAAAAACTAAGAAACTATACTATATTTATTTTTAAAATCGCCTTTACCAAATTGGTAAAAAATATGAAGTACAACTGTCTAAATTAGAAATGAATCGTTTACTGCCCCTTCTAAAATTGTCTACTATATATTCGTGTTTTTTGTATTTTGTGTTGTGCGAATGAAGCATGATTTGTGAGCGATGTACTTTCTGACTGTAGCCAAATGTTTAGAAAAACTACAGTATTGTGTTACACAAATCGAATATGCATTCAGAACATTTTAGATGGTCATTATTATTTCCTAGATTAATATCTATTATACGTTTCTCGCTGCCATATTTTTACTATAGATCAAAACGCTAATGTGTTGTATAATAAAGTTTGGTTGTTGATTTTCTGCTGTTTCTATTAGATTACAAATAAATCGCGTTTATTATCTTTCCTTTTAACAAATGCACGAATTGTTTTATTTAACGGTTACAGTAACTGTAAACTAATGTTTGTGAAAGTATACGACAACAAAATGCGAATATGACAAAACCACCTATAATTAAACATAATATTCATGAACTGCAACGTATGAAAAATAGGTACCGGTATTCGTTATCTAACTACACGTGCTTAATTTAACCTTGTAAAAAGCAAACTCTTCAAGGAAGTACTTTCACAGTATTGATTTATATAAAAAATGTATAACATAAAAAAGTCTCTTCGGGACCCTTGAAGCAACAGTTACAACTATTTTAACATTTGGAACAGTATCATTGTATGTCAATTACCTATGTGTTTACATTTCTGCAGACCTTTCACAATAACTCTATATTTAAACATATATCCGAAGTATTCACTAATAATTCAATTTCAAAATAGATAATCCTGCAGTGTGGACCATTTACCTGTTTTTAATGCACTGAATTCCATTATTGGTTCAACTCAAGTCTTATGTTTGCTTCCTTGAAGGTCATTAATAACAATTTCAAGCAAAATACAAATGTAGTGTAAAATTTACGACTTTAAGAACAGGAGTTCTCCATTAAGACAATGGTTATTCAACATTTAAATAAAATTACGATTAGGATACAAGGTTTGTTTGAAATAAAGATAAAAATTAAACTTCTAAATATATTTAACAAACAATTTCAACACGCAAAGTATACTTGAATTTGTATTTACGAAAGAATTAATAAATACACAGGCAACTGGCCGAATGAAATCGGTTAACTCAAGACTCACGGTAAAATGTGTAACTAAATTATTTATTAAAAGAACTTATCCACGAAGGCGTAGCGAGTAGCCTACGGGTAGAAAAGTTAGGGTTGGTTAAATGTAGTTTATTTTAGACTTTTTAATTTTAACTTTCATTAATAATTTGTTATCTGTTATCTGTTTGAGTAGGCAAAGATTGCCTCAAGGCCATAGGGGGTCACTGTTATACATCTCTAGTTAAACAAATTTTGCATGTGGCAAACAAGTACATGTAGTTATTTAGAAAAGGTAGGTATATTTAGAAGGTTTCCTTTACGTTTTCTTATCTATACCTACCCTTCTCTTTCCTCTATCTTTCCTTCCTCCATTTTGACTTTAAGTTGGTCGGATGTTTTACTTTTTGGAGTGCCTTTTCAACCCTTTAATGAATTTGTTGGTGTTTGACCGTTTGGCCAAAGGATTTTGTTTTTCAAAGTTACGTTTTTACTCACTCACATGAATTTGTAACTTTTGATGTCGCCTGTGATGGCTAGTGTTTTTTAGTTTATATTTTGACTAGGTAATGTATTACGAATTTGTTTCAACTGCTTTTATATTTGTCTTTTTCTTGATTTAGAATTTTGTGGTCTGAAGATGCAACGGTTGTTATGTAAACGTTCACCATTTAAACCAATTTAACTTTATCTTGTTTTTGAAATATATTTCGTGGGGCTGACAAGGTTTTTTCATTTATTTTTACTTACCCTTCTCTTAGTATTTAACGTTGAAGAATTAATTATTTATATTTGCGATTATTATTTGAGGAATCACAATCACAATCACAATCACAATCACAATCTACTAAAAGGGGTTGTAATTGGAAATACCCACTTCTGGAGATGACGAAGTTTAAGGACTAAAGAAAATGTCGAAGATACAACGACTTTCATTTTCAGAAATTGTTAACCCAAACCTTAAAAATTGTATAATTCTAGTATGTCAGATCCTGCCCCCCCCCCCTCACACACACATACACTGGAGTTTATGTGCGTTCAAACAGGTATTTAAAAAGTTATAAATAACAACAAAATCACAAATAATCCTATTTCTTCTATTTGAAGAAGTAAATTATTTTCTAATTAAATTCTTGTTAATAACTCATAAACTGAATATTTTCCATCTCTACTAATTTTTTCATCTATGAAATATGGATAAATACATCAATTTTTAGTAACGTAATTTCATGTGGCCCCTACACCCTTAATAATTACATTATAAAGGCCAATCACGATATATTTATCGAGCAAAAGGAAAGCAAAAGATTAGAGGATTAAAAAGAACCCAGTGTATTCGCGTACTAAAAATTTTCGTGCATATTTAAAAACTGATATAACAAAACCAACATACCAAGATTTCCCAAAAAAAAAGCACGGACTTATAACCAATACAACCAATGATAAATGTAAGCCGAAACTCCCTGGAACACTGCTCCGGTAAACATTTTGGAAATGAAACTCAGTCTGGTTTAGAATCACCAGGCAACAACGAAAAATAATAGTTTATTTTTGGGAAACAATCAACTACGACAAAAAAATGGATTCAAAGTTAACACAAAATGATTTTTCGGCCGACGATGAATAGCGGGCGGCAAAAGGTAGAAACACGGATAACATTCGCCTGTTGCACAGGACATGCACGTCACCAGCTTGTTGTAATTCATTTTTTAAAATGCTCAATTAGTTGCATTCTGGCAAGACATTTTTTCTACTTTCACTCCTGGTTATAGCTATGTTGTTTTCTATATAGGTACATGTTTTCAAAACTGTCTACGCGAAGCGTAGGTGGCATTTCTCGGATTGTAGACATACCAAAGTCGGCAGTACACAGAATAGTACACGACAACGGTCTATATCCTTCTTGAAAAAGGAAAGTGCAACACTTATTACCGCATGATTATAATGCACGACCTAGGTACTGTGAATGGCAATATTTTGTGGACAGATGAGGTGAAATTTACGCAAGATGGGATTTACAATACTCATAATAATTATATATCGGCAGATGAGAACACTAATGTAACTCATGTTCGAAGTCATCAGTATTGATATAGTGTTAATATTTGGGTAGGAAAGATAAATAATTATTTCATTGGTCCTTTCATTCTGTCAAATCGTCTTAATGCTTAAAATTTCCTAAAGGGATAATTTCAAATACTACTGGAAAATGTTCCACTGATAATTGGACGAAATATGTGGTACAAACAAGATGGTGCTCCAACCTGTTATGGAGTCATGATTTGAGATTGGCTTCAAAATCATTTCCAGATCGGTGGATTGGCCGTGGTGGTACTAGCTCGGCCGCCAAGGTCACCTGATCTAACGCACTTAGATTTTTATTTATAGTGTTATCTGAAGAATTTGGTATACCTCACACCAGTAAACAATGTGGACGATTCAACAAATCGTAGCAACCAAATGGCAAGTGGTGGTCATTTTGACCAGTTCCGTTAATTTACAGAAAACTTTAATTGTCGATTTATTTCTGTCCGTTATTTTTATTCTTTTTGTTCAGAAGTAATTTGTGTTTAGGCACGGAAAAAGACTACTTTATTCTGCTGTGGATAATAATAATTACGTAAAAATATTTTTTAATAGGATTCCACAGTAACTGCAAAAATATTTTCCGTAGAGCGTATATTACACAGTTGCCAAGTTTCCACTTTTTTTCGTGCTGAAAAGTAAATATTTTAACTATTTTTTGTTTGGGTGGACCAATATAGTGGCATATGCAACCGGCCGCGCTTCGGAGGGTACGTAAAACCGTCGGTCCCGGTTGTAATACGAACATCTTTGACAATCGTAAACCATGTAGTGGAATTTCTCTTCTCTGTTCTACGGGTTAGGGTAGCCTCCTGCCTACTCCATTGTAGGTAGTTAACAGGCCATTGGCCTATACACAGAAGAAGAAGAAGATGTTTAATATGCACTGTAGTAGACAGGCAGTATTAATATAATAAAAATATTTTTGAAAACATGTGCAAATGAGTACTTGGTCGCCATTAAAACCTAAAAAGGCATTTATTATTCCAAACATATGTATCTACTTCTCGTTTTATTCTTGATTACTAAGTAATCATACATTTTATGAAACACAAACATCCAGGTGTAAATTTGCGTAATAAGTGTTCCTGGTTACTTTGAACTTGACAAATTTTTCCTGCTTCCCTCTAGAACAATAATTCCCTATAAATACTTTCCATTATTGCTTCTACGAGTTTTAGCGGAATATTAGACATCATGTAAATTACCATAATTTCCATAATCACAATAACCTATACTAATTAGTCACGATTGGCTGGCAAAATTACAGAGAAAACAAGAAAATCTTCTACATCCCGTCATCGTCTAAAAAATGACGTCACCTTCTAGAATCAAATCTTAAAACGAATCGATTGACAAAAGAAAGTCGTTCAAGGAAAACGTCGGCCATGTAAATTTTTAATGAAACGTCGTCTTTTCGCATTTACTTGAAGAGCAGAAAGCAGACGTGCCTCGTTTTTACGACTTCATGAATCCAAGGTTGGAGATAATTGCGCTAAAAGCACTTGCTTTTGTGCGAGTGTTTATCAACATTTCGTAATATTTATGTTACATTTATTTAGTACGTGCTTACAACATTATTCAACACGTTCTGCATTTTAAAATAATTTGGCTGCAGACCTGCAATGGAATTCCTGCTCCAGACAAAATAAAAATAACGCACAAATATAGGTCGGCTTATGTGGGTTAAGCTCTGCACTGCACTGTAATCGAACAACAATAACAACCACAATCCCAGAACTCTCGTGCCTCAGTGCTTTGTGAGATCAATCGAATTTTATTAACCTCCTTCAATCAGTCAAGCCGAGTATTGGGTAAACACTCCACATCAACAGTAAAAAGCACTGATCAATCCCAATCCCAATCCCAATCCCAATCCCAGGCGTAGGTTTTATTGGAGACCGAGAGCAGGCTGGACAGGAACGCCGAAAAATTTCACTGAGGAAACGTGGATTACTAGTTTTCCAATTTAAGAACATTCTTCAGTATTAATAACAACATTTATACAGCGCACGGAAATTATAACTTACTCAGAGGAGTTTTGAAATGGAACCTAAACAGGAGTGAAAATCGACAAAGAAATCGGTGCTGCGGATTTGAAAACTAAACCGACCCTTGATGGTAACATACTGGGTGGATCAATTTCGACTCTCACTGATGGTGGTGGAATTTTGGAAACCGTTAAGATATACGAAGTCAATTAAAATGAATCAAAACTAACTAACATATTAGCAAACAAACAAAAATTTGCCGTGTCGTTTTTTAGACCTATGGGCAAAAATAGAATACAATACCAGCTCGGGTAAAAGGAGATCTCGGCAATTACAATCGTCTACTAAGTAAATGATAAGGATTTGTATTGTTAACTGTATCGTATTTGTTGCTTCTAGTGATCGCCTGTCGCTCGTACCACTACATCTCGGATATAAGGAGCGTCTATAAAGTAAATGTTATATTTTGCATTGTTTACTGTACTGTAGTTCCCACTTTTAGCGATCGCTAGTCGCTCGTACGAGATCTCGGATGTAGGATAAAGAAAATGTCAGGATATGCATTCTTTACTGTATTGTATTTCCCCGTCGTATGTACCGCCCAGCCCTTAAACAACGAGATTTTGGATATAACAAGCGTCTACAAAGTAAATGTTAAGATTTGCATTCTTTAGCATATTGTATTTCCTCGTCGTTCATACAAGGAGCTTTTGCACATATCAAGCGTTAGCAAAGTAAAATGTTAAGACTTACATTCTTTAGTGTATTGTATTTCCCAGTCGTTCATACCAGGAACTTTTGCACATATCGAGCATTTGCAAAGTAAATGTTAAGACTTACATTCTTTAGTGTATTGTATTTCCCAGTCGTTCATACAACGAGCTTTTCAATATATGGAGCGTTTACAAAGTAAATGTTAAGATTTGTATTCTTTACGGTACTGTATTTCCTTGTCGTATGTATCGCCCGTCGTTCATACAACAAGCTTTTGAATATATCGAGCGTTTACAAAGTAAATGTTAAGATCTGCATTCTTTACGGTACTGCATTTCCTCGTCATATGTATCGCCCGTCGTTCATACTAAGAGCTTTTCAATATATCGAGCGTATACAAAGCAAATGTTAAGGTTTGTATTCTTTACGGTATTGTATTTCCTTGTCGAAAGTATCACCTGTCGTTCATACAACGAGCTTTTCAATATATCGAGCGTTTACAAAGTAAATGTCAAGATTTGTATTATTTACGGTACTGTATTTCCTTGTCGTATGTATCGCCCGTCGTTCTTACAACGAGCTTTTCAATATATCGAGCGTTTACAAAGTAAATGTCAAGATTTGTATTATTTACGGTACTGTATTTCCTTATCATATATATCGCTCATAAATGTTAAGATTTGTATTGTTTACGGTATTGTATTTCCCCGTCGTATATATCGCCCGTCGTTCATACGACTAGCTTTTGAGTATATCGAGAGTTTACAAAGTAAATGTTAAGATTTGCATCCTTCACAGTAATGTATTTCCCCGTTATATGTATCGCCCGTCGTTCATACAAAGAACTTTTCAATATATCGAGCGTTTACAAAGTAAATGTCAAGATTTGTATTATTTACGGTACTGTATTTCCTTGTCGTATGTATCGCCCGTCGTTCTTATAACGAGCTTTTCAATATATCGAGCGTTTACAAAGTAAATGTCAAGCTTTGTATTATTTACGGTACTGTATTTCCTTATCGTATATATCGCTCGTCGTCATACAAAGAGCTTTTCAATATATCAAGCGTTTACTAAGTAAATGTTAAGATTTGTATTGTTTACGGTATTGTATTTCCCCGTCGTATATATCGCCCGTCGTTCATACGACTAGCTTTTGAGTATATCGAGAGTTTACAAAGTAAATGTTAAGATTTGCATCCTTCACAGTATTGTATTTCCCCGTTATATGTATCGCCCGTCGTTCATACAAAGAACTTTTCAATATATCGAGCGTTTACAAAGTAAATGTCAAGATTTGTATTATTTACGGTACTGTATTTCCTTGTCGTATGTATCGCCCGTCGTTCTTATAACGAGCTTTTCAATATATCGAGCGTTTACAAAGTAAATGTCAAGCTTTGTATTATTTACGGTACTGTATTTCCTTATCGTATATATCGCTCGTCGTCATACAAAGAGCTTTTCAATATATCAAGCGTTTACTAAGTAAATGTTAAGATTTGTATTGTTTACGGTATTGTATTTCCCCGTCGTATATATCGCCCGTCGTTCATACGACTAGCTTTTGAGTATATCGAGAGTTTACAAAGTAAATGTTAAGATTTGCATCCTTCACAGTATTGTATTTCCCCGTTATATGTATCGCCCGTCGTTCATACAAAGAACTTTTCAATATATCGAGCGTTTACAAAGTAAATGTCAAGATTTGTATTATTTACGGTACTGTATTTCCTTGTCGTATGTATCGCCCGTCGTTCTTATAACGAGCTTTTCAATATATCGAGCGTTTACAAAGTAAATGTCAAGCTTTGTATTATTTACGGTACTGTATTTCCTTATCGTATATATCGCTCGTCGTCATACAAAGAGCTTTTCAATATATCAAGCGTTTACTAAGTAAATGTTAAGATTTGTATTGTTTACGGTATTGTATTTCCCCGTCGTATATATCGCCCGTCGTTCATACGACTAGCTTTTGAGTATATCGAGAGTTTACAAAGTAAATGTTAAGATTTGCATCCTTCACAGTATTGTATTTCCCCGTTATATGTATCGCCCGTCGTTCATACAAAGAACTTTTCAATATATCGAGCGTTTACAAAGTAAATGTCAAGATTTGTATTATTTACGGTACTGTATTTCCTTGTCGTATGTATCGCCCGTCGTTCTTATAACGAGCTTTTCAATATATCGAGCGTTTACAAAGTAAATGTCAAGCTTTGTATTATTTACGGTACTGTATTTCCTTATCGTATATATCGCTTCGTCGTTCATACAAAGAGCTTTTCAATATATCAAGCGTTTACTAAGTAAATGTTAAGATTTGTATTGTTTACGGTATTGTATTTCCCCGTCGTATATATCGCCCGTCGTTCATACAACTAGCTTTTGAATATATCGAGAGTTTACAAAGTAAATGTTAAGATTTGCATTCTTCACAGTATTGTATTTCCCCGTTATATGTATCGCCCGTCGTTCATACAAAGAACTTTTCAATATATCGAGGGTTTGCAAAGTAAATGTCAAGATTTGTATTATTTACGGTACTGTATTTCCTTGTCGTATGTATCGCCCGTCGTTCATATAACAAGCTTTTGAATATATAGAGCGTTTACAACGTAAATGTTAAGATCTGCATTCTTTACGGTATTGTATTTCCTCGTCATATGTATCGCCCGTCGTTCATACAAAGAGCTTTTCAATATATCGAGCGTATACAAAGCAAATGTTAAGGTTTGTATGCTTTACGGTATTGTATTTCCTTGTCGAATGTATCACCCGTCGTTCATACAACGAGCTTTTCAATATATCGATTGTTTACAAAGTAAATGTCAAGATTTGTATTATTTACGGTACTGTATTTCCTTGTCGTATGTATCGCCCGTCGTTCTTACAACGAGCTTTTCAATATATCGAGCGTTTACAAAGTAAATGTCAAGATTTGTATTATTTACGGTACTGTATTTCCTTATCGTATATATCGCTCGTCGTTCATACAAAGAGCTTTTCAATATATCGAGCGTTTACTAAGTACATATTAAGATTTGTATTGTTTACGGTATTGTATTTCCCCGTCGTATATATCGCCCGTCGTTCATACAACTAGTTTTGCATATATCCAAAGTTTACAAAGTAAATGTTAAGATTTGCATTCTTTTCGGTATTGTATTTCCCCGTCATATGTATCGCCTGTCGTTCATACAAAGAACTTTTCAATATATCGCGCGTTTACTAAATAAATGTTAAGATTTGCATTCTTTCCGGTATTGTATTTCCCCGTCATATGTATCGCCCGTCGTTCATACAAAGAGCTTTTCAATACATCGAGCGTTTACAAAGTAAATGTCAAGATTTGTATTGTTTACGGTATTGTATTTCCTTGTCATATGTATTTCCTTATCGTATGAATCGCCCATCGTTCATACAAAGAGCTTTTCAATACATCGAGCGTTTACAAAGTAAATGTCAAGATTTGTATTGTTTACGGTATTGTATTTCCTTGTCGTATATATCGCCCGTCGTTCATACAAAGAGCTTTTCAATATAAAGAGCATTTACAAAGTAACTGATAACATTTGTATTGTTTACGGTATTGTATTTCCCCGTCGTATGTATCTCCCGTCATTCATACAACGAGCTTTTGAATGTATTGAGCGTTTACAAAGTAGATGTTAAGATTTGCATCCTTTACGGTATTATATTTCCCCATCGTATGTATTTCCCGTCGTCCATGCAACGAGCTCTTGAATATATCGAGAGTTTACAAAGTAAATGTTAAGATTTGTATTCTTTACTGTATTATATTTCCCGTCGTCCATACAACGAGCTCTTGAATATATCGAGAGTTTACAAAGTAAATGTTAAGATTTGTATTATTTACGGTACTGTATTTCCTTATCGTATATATCGCTCGTCGTTCATACAAAGAGCTTTTCAATATATCGAGCGTTTACTAAGTACATATTAAGATTTGTACTGTTTACGGTATTGTATTTCCCCGTCGTATATATCGCCCGTCGTTCATACAACTAGCTTTTGAATATATCCAAAGTTTACAAAGTAAATGTTAAGATTTGTATTCTTTACTGTATTATATTTCCCGTCGTCCATACAACGAGCTCTTGAATATATCGAGAGTTTACAAAGTAAATGTTAAGATTTGTATTCTTTACTGTATTATATTTCCCGTCGTCCATGCAACGAGCTCTTGAATATATCGAGAGTTTACAAAGTAAATGTTAAGATTTGTATTCTTTACTGTATTGTATTTCCCTGCCGTATGTATCGCCCAGCGCTCATATATGACGAGATTTTGCATATAACGAGCGTTTATAAAACAAATGCATTTGCATTATATACGTATCGTATTTCCCCGTCACATGTATCGCCCAGCGCTCACACTTTGAGATTTTGGATATAACGAGCGTTGACAAAATAAATATTAAGAGTTGCATTCTTTACTGTATTATATTTCCTGCTTCCAGCGATAGTTCTTAGCTCGTACGACTAAATCTCGCATATAGCGAGCCTCTGCAAAGTAAATATTAGAATTTGCGTTGTTTACTGTATTTGTATATCTCGCTTTTACTGACCGCTATTTCCTGAAAAGAGGAAGAAAAATTTCAAAATATTTTGGCATTTCCCAGAAATTTATTATTTCCCTCCACTTAAAGTTTACCTAGAAACAGTTTATAATTCGAAAGGTATTTCAATTTGCGCCGGTTTTTACCTGTTTCCTACCAAACGGCAAAGGTTTTTCTTTGTACTTTCTGTTATTTTTCAGGAATTGGAACTATCGACGTGGTTTATTTAATCAAATTCTATTAGTAACTAAATATTTAATTTTATAAAATAATTTTAGACAGAACCTCGGTGGTTTAAAATGAAAAACATAAAAACGGCGAAAGATCGTCTGTATACTTAGCTTAAGCGCCATAATTAATGGTATGTGGGACTATCTCAGTATGTACATATTTGCTTTGTTATAATAGATAATGGCTATTTTAAGATTTTATAACATTTTTTAAATGTGTAAATGTTTTTGCTGGTAATAATCATGCTACATTGAGTATTATAGCTATTTTTCCAGATATTGTGTTTACAGAGTAAGGCGTAAATATTGGCAGTGGCATGGGTTTCGTTACAACCACGTTTTTATCGTTTGCCATTGTGGGTTTTTTGCATGTATCTCTATTATTAACAGGAATTTCAATGAACAGAAAACACTTTCTTAAAGCTACTAACCAATCGAAACTAATACGTATGTCGTTTCATTTTATTCACGAGCACCATCAGGTGCATTCCATAGTCGCCATATTATAGTTCTGAGTAGCGTCGTAGTCATTTTATACTCATTTCAAAAATGTACAACACTTTGTAGCTGACTACAACTAAAACATAAAAAAAATAACTTTTTTTATGAACGATGAATTTTTAAGGAAGTGTCTATGATTAGCTTCACTGGCTTTCTATGCTAACATGTTCAATACCATTAAAAACCGCTACCGGCACTACAAGTACTATTAAAGTAGCCAGTTTTGCTACTTTGGCATTACATTTCACACAAATTTAATTGAATCCTAGCCTTAGCTGTATTTGCACAATTAAATCAAGAACAACTTGCTAAGTTAGCAAATTGTAGCACACTAAAGAAATAGTCATGAACATTGAACGATACCAATGCAGGATGTACAGGATCAAATGATATTACTTGAACCTTTAAGTTTTTGGATAGCTTCGTTATTTATAGACATTATTTGTAGAAACTTTCTAAGCTTAATGCTGTCTATAATTGATACAAAACTGATACATATATATACAGATCGTATGATTCCAAGGAATACTAGCATATTGATTTAACAACATTACACTATTCGAGGTGTTTGAAAGAACTCGCATTATAGTTGATTGTTAATAAATACATAAAATATTATTAATAATTTTACTCATTAATTAATACAAACTGTAACAAAGTACAGCAAGAATCAAATGAAAAATTACAACTGATCAATTATTAACAGTAGTAAACGGGTGATTATCAGCTAAAAAATATTTTTTTTCATGGGATTATTATTCGTAAGACATCTACAGATATAAAAAATTTTAAATTTAAGTGTTTTTTACCATTTGACTGGTTTTACGCCTCCGGGGAAATCTCCCACGAATTGAACACCTAACAGCTTTGTAATCTAACCCAACATTGTACAACTGCTTTTACATAATTAATTAATTTAATTTTAATCTGTTGACTATGAGGGGCGCATCGACCCATTGGGCCAAAAGCCATCAAGCAAAAAATATTTAATGCATGACCAAAAATATCTGCTGTTTCCTATGTATCTCTACAAAAATTTAAATTTTCTTGTTAAAGAAAATTGTATTAATAATAATACACCCGTAAATTAAAATTCGTACGTTTTGTTAAACTGCAGGGATTACTAAATTCGACCCCCACCATAAGCACTTCGGAAACCATTGCATAATAGTAATTTGGTTAAATTTTTGATTGTTGCTTCTTACATAATACCACCAGCAGTGAAAGCAACAAAAATGTCTTCCCAGGACGCAACTGGTTGAGCGCGTAAAAGAAATTAACACAACAAGCTTGTGATATACGCGTTGGTGTCGTGTGCAATGGACGAGTGTTGGTCGTGCTTCTACCTCGCGCCGCCCGCTGTCCGTCGTCGGACGGATATATAAGCAGCACAGTTTTCAGTGAGAAATCATGTTGTGTTCAATTTGATTTCCTATTTTGTAAACTGTTTACGAATCATAACCTATTTTTTGTTGTTGCCTGGCGATTGTAAACCGGACCGAGTTCCCAAAATTTCCGACTTACTTTAGCCTCTACGTATTTCTATTATTTAAAGGAATTTAAAAATAAACAAAAAAAAACCCTTTCTTAAAGTAGTTTTCAAAGCGTCTTAGCAATTACTAATAAAAAAAAATATTTTATTCAAAACCATCATCAGGTTCATTTTGTTTCTTTTTATGTAGTTTTATAGCAAATTTAACGCTGATATGTGAAACAATTCAAGCTGACTTCGATATTAATCATCTTATTTAGAAATAGATACCAGTTAATTGATTTATTTATAAATCAGTTATGTCTATTACTTTCTTCACTATGTTAGATGCAGTTTAAGGTAGAAATTCGTAAAATCACTAGAAATGACGTAAAAAGAATTTCTAAAAAATTTTTATGAGATTTTGTATGCATTCTATGTTAGTATAGATTTCATTTTCTTTACAAAAAACTATTCTTAATAATTTCAATACAAAATACAATTTTTAGGAAAGCAAAACATATGGAAATTAGCATTAGGGATGTGCTATACAAACATTTCTGTATTAATATATGTCCATTTGTGTGGATTACAGGCAACATTTAGGATTGGAAAGTTCTCAGAACTACTGACCACAAATAAGGAAGATAAGCAAAAGCTCAGAACAATTAAAGAATAGAATTTAATTCTATACATCAGGCATTGGTATTTTCAAACACTTCTATTCATTTGGCCATTACGTTTCACCTTCATAAAGTAGCAAATTGTTCTTCATTTAATTGTGCAAACATATGTACGTTCATATACTTTATGAAAGTTATTCTAAATAATTTAAAAACCTAGAAATATAATTTTTTTGAGAACTATCAAGTGGAGACTAATGTTTTTGTAGTTTGTTGAAGATTACGGTTATAACAGACTCGAATTTGTCTTCAATTCATGAAAGTTAACTTTGAGATATTTTTCCGTATATATCATATTTCAAAAACCTTGTACAGGATGTCTCATAATTGACGCCCTTGCTTTTGGAATTTGATTTAGGGGGCTAAAACAAATCGAAAATTAAGAGTGGAAATTTGTTCGACTATCATTCCTTATCGAGTTATTGATAAAAAAGTAAATAATAAGTTTTGCCGCACGGTCGCTCTAATAGGTTGCGTAACATAATTCAATGAGCTACCATGGCAATGTTAAAAATTTATTAATCGTTCTGTCATATTGATAAGTATCGTTATTTTAATTTCCTTTTGGTTTATATGTTTAAAATGGAACGGTACTATTCTCAAGATTACGTCAATATGTTAAAAGTATGTATTAGATGCGTGTAATGACAATGGCGACATATGCGGAAAGGTTTTGATATCGTCGGCACCCTAACGCAAAAACTATAAGATGCGGAGAACAAATATTACTGGAAACAGGTAATTTAAATCCTCAAGAAAAAAAATCAGGCAGAACGTTCTGGAATTTGTTGAGGCGGACCCAAAAACACGCCTTAGAACTGTATCGTCCCAAACTCATTTCCAAAAGAATACAATTCGTGGGTTATTACGGAAAAATGGTCTGCTTCCATTTAGGCCTCAGAAAGTTAGTTTTTTTTCGCATGACGGGAATAGGGAACGAACTTGGAGTTAATTTTTGCCGATGGTTGTTGCATAGAGGAGACATTGATCCACATTTCATTGAAAAGATCCTGTGCGGTGATTAATCCACGTTTACTGAGGCGGGTATCATAAATATTTATAACCAGCATGGATGGAGAGATTAAAATCCTCACTTAATACCCAAGAGATCTATCAAATATAAGCGGGGTTATTAAATAATAAGGTAATTGGTCCGCACATTCTACCTTTTTTATTACTTTTTCATACATTCATACTACCGTTCCGCCCCCTGGAAACCGCTTTCGCATTACTTTAGGGGGGTACGGGCGTCCCTTACACAGTAAACATTCATGCAACATGCACCCGAAACTTAACTAAGCGAAATGCGGTCACCCCAGTCGGGATTCGAACACCCCAGCCGATCGGCCACATTTCGCTGTGACCTCGAGTGGCAACGCGTATCCGCACTACTCCACCGAGGCCCCTAACCACACATTCTACCTAACCGACTTCATTCAGTCTTGTTCTTCAATTTTTAAATGAAAATTTAGCAGGTTCTTTTAGCAATTAGTATAAATGGTTAGTTTCAATATGACGGTGCACCGCTATATTATTTCATACAAGTCAGCAATTTCCACAATTAGAGAGACCCGTGCTATGGCCTCCTAGATCACTGGATCTGAATCAGTTGGATTTCTTTTTATGAGGCCATTTGAATGAAAACGTGGAAACATTATTTACGTATATTTAAATACTATTTGCAGTGGCGTAACGCAAATCCTACGGGCCCCCCCGCAAAACCTTTACAATGGCCCCCCTACTATCTTCTACCGATTTTTATATATAACGAATTTGAAAATTAAGAGCCGTAGGTTTAAGAATCCGACACCAGAATCATAAACGTATAAAATTAATAAATTAACTCAAGCTATAAATAGTAAATTAATCTTACCTTAATTTCGTTGGTAATAATGTAATATGGTAAAGAAACAATTTTGTCAATTAAAAAGTTTAAACACAAAGTTTACAAGAAGCGACTTGCACGTCGCGCATTTTTTGTAGCGAATTCGTTAATAATTTTGTCCATGTTGAGTGTGTTAATATGCTCCTGCTCTATACTGATAACAGCTAAATCTGATAATCGTTGTTCAGACATAGAATTTCTTAAATAATTTTTGATTATTTTTAATTTAGAAAAGGAACGCTCGGCCGAGGCAACACTAACTGGTAATGTTAAGAATAAAATAACCGCGCTACAAACATCAGGTACATTGGAAGCTGTGCACTCATTTTTAATAAGCAAAAAGTCAGCAAGGTCTCTTACGGTACTCATTCTGGAAATGTCATCTTTTAACACCTTTTTTACACTCAACATTTGAAAAGGAAATTGTTCAGATAAATCCTTGTGATACTTCCTTTGTAATTTAGAGGCATTTTCAAAAAGATCATCTTCTGTCAGCGATAAAATATTTCTGGGAGTTAAAAAACTAAAATTGTTAAAAACGTTATTCATACTTTCAAACCTCAACCTCAGTTGATTTATTAATATATCAATGGTAGTTTTGTACACTTCCACTTCAAATAATTTTTCAGCATCGGTTAATCGTTCATCAGTAGCTAGTTCATCATAAAATCGTTTTGCTTTTCTCTTTCTTTTTTCTTCAAACTTCGAACGTATACCCCAAGAATTTGCTAGGACCACAGCCTTTTCTTTTAATTCAGGAAATGTTTCCCTCATTTCACTTA
>JABXWE010012210.1:0-28585 GCA_014611495.1 Limonius californicus
AGACACTCTGACGACAGTTCGAGAGCATCTAAGAGTGGGAGTGAAGCTAAAAATACAAAAAAGAATTCTGAGCCTTCTAAGACAAATACATCACCAGATAGTAATTCAGTAACCTCGCAAAAGCAAACTGAACGTGAATTACCTGGGATTTCATTTGCTTCTAGAAGATCTAAACGGACAAAAAAGTATAATAGAGGTAAGTTCCTCAAATGAGCTGCTGCTTAATAGTACTTAATGCTATTCTTCTATGTTTAGATTTGCCATATGAACAAATGGACGAAGATGTTAACAGCACTAATCAAAGAGTGGATGAAGATGAAGCAGGTCCAAAATGCGGCAATCCTGATTGCCTCTGTTCTCTGAAAACAGACACAGAAGACATTTCCAAGGAACGAGAACTAGAGCACGAATCCGAATCGGGAAAACCGTATGACTATATTAATTGAGTTGCATGTTATTTACAGTTATTTCATTTTATTTATCTTTGATGATGTAAAATTACGTTTAAAATTTATGTTATTTATATGTCTGTCTAGGAATCTTATATATTTCACAGCCAATATTAACTTATACAGCATTTTTATAAATATTTGTTATTGCATTGAGGCAATATTACTTTGAAACAATTAAACTGTCCAACTAAACGTAGTTTTTATTGAGTAGGAGGTTTTATTGGACAGCGGATTTTATTACCGGCAGGAGCAGCACATGTCCAAAATTATAGAGCTTAAGGATATAAATAATTGTTTGTTTTTTAATCAAGTTTTTATTTATCATTACCATTAAATAACATTTGGAGAATTTAGGCGCTCTAATATATTGCCGTTTCTCGCTTTTGACAAGACTAAAAATTGAGGGAATGCGCTACTATAAAAGGCTTGCTCTTTGGATCTATAACTTTATTACTAACTTTTAGAAATAAATTGTCCTAAACCACGAGAAAAGTTTTGAACTGAGTTACAGCAAAGAATCAACTCTTTTTAATGCCCTTTAAGTATGATGTTAAACATAAAGCGTTTAACCAAAGAGCAGTATATATATGTACCGGTCGCGGACACAGATTATATAGGGATTTAGATAGGAAACTGCCTAATAAGATTTTGTAGCCAAGTTAGCGCCATCTGCAGAGTTGTTCCTTCCAAAAGTTTCGACCGCTGCCGGTTTTAAACCTTGCTAAAATTTGTATTGTGGTTGTAACATATCGTCAAAAAAATTCAAAGTTAGAGTGCTAAGAGGCTAAGACATGCCTCTAGCTTGAAATTTTTTTGATTACATGTTATTTCTCGAGGAGGACTGTGCACACCAATAAAATATTTGAGTAATATAAAAAAATTTATTTGATAAAAATTCAAAAATACGATAATCGTAAGGTTACTGCGAAAACCGTTTAAGTTATATACAAATATGACTTTTAGGGAGTAAGTGGAATCAAGTTTATAATATGTTGCAAAAATCATACTTCTTGTATTAAGGTTTTTTTCAACAAAAGAAGTTACACAATAGAAACTTAGTGAATACAATACAATAATAAATAATTGCGGCACGGATGAACTTTTTAAGCAGAAATCAGTTAAGTGCACTTAGTTGGTTTTTGCTGTTGAAATAAGCTAGATTAGGATTTAACTGAAAATCGCATGCATCATTGTTCTTCTGGTAGGCAGAGAAAATATCTTGGAGAGGGTTTTATAAGCCTTTCCACTTTGCTTATGCAACACAAGTCCCAAAACCTTATCGTCAAGTGTATATCTTCTGCCTTTGGGAGCCTTGGTACACAGACGAAGTTGACTTCTCACAAAGTTGGCAACGGTTGGTTGCAAAGGTGCTATAAACGTCTCTAAAAGTTCTTCTTTATTTGTTTGACAACGAACTTTGAATAAATTTCTGCTTCGCTTTGAAGAATTTAAGGATTTTCTAAGCAGGTTTGATCTTTCGTAGAGTTTCCTGGCCTTTGGTGTTAACTGCGCTGATCTGGTAACGCCAGCCTCCCCCAGAGGAGATGATAACATAGTTTTATCTTAAAATAAGGTAGTGTCAATTAATATTGGATAAATGCTAACAAAATATATAAATACAAAAACAATTTTATTGAAAATCAGTATGGAAAGCATGGTTCGTCAAACTTGAATGTTAAAAGTTAAAAATACTGACCTGTAGTTGTAGAAACCGGGAGTAGTAACCTAGGAAGTGTTCCTTTTTGCAATTATGAATATGATGCATGGTCTTCCTCTCTAAAATGTACATGGCATACTCTGTGTGAACGATACACGACACGACGTCAATATTTAAAGTTCCCGAAGTTGCATTTCCACAAGCAAGAACCCATTGTTGAAAAATATCCATATTTTTCTGAGTGTTTGGAAATCGATGTCTATGAGAAGTTTTGTCTGAGCAGCCAACCACAGCACATTTTCTATATTTATCCATCTTAAAATTAACAAAGAAATATAAAAATTGATTGAGGTTAATATTTAGATAATTCTAATATAACAAATAATTCTTACCTTAAAAAACTGGTAAGTGAAATAATTAATCAACAACGTAAATAATAATCACAAAAGCACAGTAAGTGAAGAAAAAACGAAAAACTAAACAGCGACCAATAGAATCTGTGACAGTGACTGAAGCTCAAAAGTACGTGATTACGCCAAGCACTCTACGACCACTGAACTATATGTTATTTATATATAGTTCAGTGTCTACAACAGAATTCGAAGCATGCTTATTTATGAAAATATTTGAAAATTTCTAATAGCGCCATCTATTGAAATGTTCGCCTCTTCTATCTCTGTCTTACAAACATAAATCATTTCGTTCCATTTAACATAACGGTCCCTGGTCGCGGAGTCGGCTAAAAAAATAGTGCTTCTTTTGACTTCGTTAACGGATATCGAGGCTTGATTAACTGTGAAACGTCAAAGTTGGTTTGTTATTTCTCCCAATTTCTGTAGAAAATGGTTCCTTCTGTGTAGAATAAACCAACGATGCTCGGTAAAATATCAACGGGAATATCCAGAACATGTGGTTGACTGTTAATTGATTCAAGCACGTCGTCTTTACCGTTATTTTTGGGCGTTTCCGCGGGATCGCGCACTATAAGGAATTTTAGGAAAATTTGTTATAGTATTTTCTTTTTTTTTTAATTATAGTAGACCAGCTCAGCATACAAATGCTATACATGGTTGTGTTAAGCTATTACAAATTATCTTTTACTTACACATAATGAAATAGAATTTAATAATACTATGAATCTATTCAATTAACATGTCTTGAGGTAAACTACGCTTTAGACGTTGGTGAATATATCTTTTACCTAGGTGATGTACTTCTGCACTTGGACACGAATTAATGCTGGCATAAAACTTTGAACACATTTGTCGAATAAATATTTCAATTGTAGGAATCTCAAGTTCATGATGGATTTGATTATTACGAATGAACCAGTCTGCATTAACAGCAATCCGTAGCACCTTGTTCTGGAACACTTGAATTTTATTAATTTGTGTCTTAGAGGCAGCACCCCAAACTGGACAGCCATATGCCACTATAGGCCTTAGAATAGATTTATATATTAGTACACTACACTCAACTATTAAGGAAGACTTGCGGTTGATGATAGGATAAAGAATACAAGCCGAGCGTATGCCTCATTCAATTTGGTGTTGATATGATAACCCCATCGGAGACGTTGATCAAGATACACACCGAGATATTTTACAACGCGATCAGCTGCATTCCAGGGGATCTCCTGTTTGTTCACTATAAGTTTTGTTGGATTGAAGTATCGTCGTAGTGTAAAGATCTTAGCCTCTGTTTTTGTTGGATTAATGCCTAACCACCATTTATTAAACCACTCTTGAATGTTGTCAAGTCCGTTCTGAAGAGTTTTTATGGCATTCGAGATATTATTGTCTTGAGTTACCAGGGCCGTGTCATCCGCATACATTGCAAGTGAAGTCCCGGTATGTTCTCTTATGTCATGGATAAACACGTTAAACAGAATTGGACCAAGAATAGGATCCTTGCGGAACCCCAGCCTTAATATTTCTCCAGCTAGATAGCGTTGAATTTATTCTGACAGCAAACTTGCGATCATTTAGAAATGATACTATTGTTTTCAGTAAGTATAACGGTGTTTTAATGGTAATTAATTTGCGAATTAGTCCATTTATCCAGACACGATCGAATGCTTTCGTAACATCTAGGAATGCGATTGGTGTGAACATTTTCTTTTCTTCATTGATTTGGGTGATACGGGAGAGTTGGTGGCTTGTGGAATATTTGTTTCTCAAACCGTATTGGGATGCTGGTAAAATATCCCCGGCTGTGAGAAACTGTACCAGGCGTGTTTGAATCACTTTTTCCAGTAATTTAGACAAAATTTTTTGAACATTAATATATGTGCCTTTTTCCACTGATTTGGAAAATATCCAATAATGCTACGCCCTTCTTAGTCAGGTTTTTTAACACTACATTAGTTATTAAATCGTGCCCTGGAGATTTCTTATTTGACAATTTACTAATGTATTGTTCTAGTTCAGAGAGCGTAGTTGGTTCAATTTGATGTGCTATATTTTGTGATAAAAATTTCTTCTAGGTGGTCCGCGAATCCTGTGCATTTTTCTTGATCGGTTACATATTTCTGATCATTCACAGATATTGCTGGTATTGCGTGCGGTTTCCTAAGTATTCGTTTGGTAGCCTGCCACATATTTGGGTTGTTCGTGTCCAGATCTTGTAGATATGCTTGATATTTATGCACTCGAAAACTGTCTAATTCCTTTCTAGCGTTATGTGTGAGTTGATTCAGTATCGTCTTAAATTGAGGTTCTTCGGTTCTTTGCCATTGTCTACGAACGCGGTTCTTCTCGTTGATTAGCTGTAAGATGCGAATAGGTACTATATGGTTGTCAATTTTTAGACGTTGATTTTTTATAGGGATGGTCACATTCTCCACTGCTACTTTAATAGCCATGGTCAAGTTTTTAATGGAGTTATCCACCTCCATATTGGTGTTAATGTTGACAGGACATTTAATTGTACTATCTACTGTGAAGCGAAATTTTTCCCAGTTTATGGGTGCATTGATCAGCCGAGGAAGTTTATGAAGCAAAGTAATAGAATGAAATGAAAGAAAACGTAATAATATTTGCTGCACCTTCTGTACGAACACCAACAACCTGCAAGCACAAAATCATATAGGTTAAGTTTAAAAATCGCGTGATATACATGAAAATGTACAAGCAGTTTCTGAATCATTTTATATGTTATAACTTCTTTATCAGTGATAGAGATTTCTGAAAATGACTAGTTCGTTTCAAATGCGGCTATGGACGCTACAAAATACAGCATGCACATTTTGAACACTGCCTAGTGTTAGTGTTTTTAAATTAATATTTTTGAGCAAATATATTTTTTATATAACATAATTATGTTTTTTGAAAGTGGCCATGACTTACAAAAAATTACTAACGATTTGTATAGAAACGTATATTAATGCTAGCTGCTTTTAAAAGTACACCACCGTCAAATTATTTTGGTAAACATAATTTTTTAAAGCAGCTGTATGAGTTGCACTGTTTCGTTGGAAACTCCAATGAAACAGGTTTGAATTATAAAAAATAAAATTGAAACTGAATGAAGTATTATATCGTCAAATAAATAGCTAAATTGGGTTATGATTACACGTTCTGTTTGTCATTAAATTAAGGTCAAAAATTGAATGCATTGTCAACAAGTGAAAATGTTACACAAATAGCATATATTCATTTTCACTACTCACGAAAACAAAACTAAAATTATTCTAAATAACAGACTGAGAAGCAGCGGCGACATTAAAGCTATATTCTGTATTTGCAACAAAACTTAAGTAACGGGAGGGAGGCCCTAAATTCTAGCTAAGCAAACGCAAAACACTACAAACTTATATTTTTTGATGACCTGGTATTTTAAAGATTAATGTTCCTACAGTTACAATCGCCTACAAGCTAACCTCAAAACTTTTGCGTATGGGAAAGTGTTGGATCTTTCCTTGTCACTGGCCAATTGTTAATTTTTAAGGTTATATTTTGTAACATTTGCTTACCTTTACAAGTCAGGAAGCACAACACTTCAGTTCGAGCATTAGAACTAAACTAAACATTTTTCACCACATTGTAACTGCATTTGCGTCATACTTCTTAATACAATTGTTTGCTGTCGTGACGCAGTAAAAACGGAACCTACGTCAGAGATAAGTAATTATTTTGTTCGTTTGACGTCTATTCGAATTACGTACGTATTCTAATTCTGAAGTAGTAAATACAAAAAATTAGAATGATCCGTCTATTATTTGCAACAATGTGAAATGTGTAAATTAAGTGTAAGTATTCTCATGTTCCAGAACCTTTAAAATGTTTTAGAATCTACAAACTGAAATGTTTTGAGTACAACTTTTCTATTTTGTTTGTACAAGATTAGAATATAAATGTTAGTTGGCGGATATGTAACATAATTCTAAACGCTAATGCACATACATGTACAAATAGTGTAGATGTGGCTTATTGCTGCGATTTTATTTCTAATGTTCAAGAAATATTGACGTGAGCAAATAACAGATAGATTACATACTTTTACCTTGACTTTGTTATCAAGGTAATCAAAACCAAATCTTTAAAATTAACCCAACCGTAAAAATATAAACAAATGATTTGGAAGGCCTTCAAAACCGTTTAAAATTTATTTACGGAACGCTTCTCCGAAGACTCCTATGTAGATATATTTGAAACATTTATGTTTATTCGTTTACAACTTAAAAACGGATGCTATATATTGATAAAGCGGTTATATTTTGCAAATAGAGAATTTATAATAATGCAAGCCCAGTCTTATAGAACGACTTAAATTGCGTAATATTTCATAATCCCTTAGCTTAAACATTCAGGCCTTCGATTTTAAGCCTCATTTATTGAACGTTTACGGAGGATTTGGTACTAATTTTGTTCTTTTTTAGTCTATGGCGGCCTTGAGTAAAAACAGTTCCGCTTCTATTTCAACCGCACTTAGGTACGTCTGTACCTGTGCGAATCTAAATGTACCGAAAACGGAAAGGAGTCTGCAGATATTTTTATCTAAAGCAGGAAGCTACAAATGTTCAAAATCTGAATTGTTAACTGCAACAGAGGCTTTTGTTTCTTTTTGGAGTACTGGAACTGACATTCGAGTTAGAAGTCTAAGTTAATCATGTAAATTGTAGGTAGGTATCTATGGCTTGTCCAGTACCAACTATTTCATTGAAATTAATTTACTAATTGTCACATTGTTTCTTTGACAAATCTAGCAGGGAAGTGACGATATTAAAAGTGTATTAATTTAATAAATATCCCACTTGCCAGCCCACAGCTTCTGAACAAAACCGCAAATACTTTTAAATCGAATTTTCATTAAGTACCCATTTGATATTCGTGGAGTAAGGTCGTATGAATGCGCTCCGTGCACGCGAGATATCAAGTGCAAGTGATAAAAGTTT
Source organism: Limonius californicus (assembly GCA_014611495.1). Classification (NCBI taxonomy): domain Eukaryota; kingdom Metazoa; phylum Arthropoda; class Insecta; order Coleoptera; family Elateridae; genus Limonius; species Limonius californicus. The sequence goes on from JABXWE010012210.1 coordinate 7,505, forward strand.
GACCTAAGGTCGTTTATGATATCGGTCAGTATTACATTTAATATTTAATACTAAATTTAACTTAAATTGCATCGCAACTTATTCTGTTATAAACACACCCGTGCAGGGTGCGGCCAATGGCCAATATCCCTTACTTTAACAGCACGCCACACATGCAACCAAATCCAATGGCGTACAATCAAAATGTACCCTTTCAATACTTACCAACAGCGAACCCGTGCTACTCGCAACCGATAATGTTACAGCAATCACAGCAACAACCTTCAATGAGTTACAGTCAACCCAATATGCATACTGTAAATCAAACAATTCAATACTCACAACAAGATTTTCCACCACTACAAGACACACAAAATAACTGGCAAACACAGAAATACGGAAAACGAGTAAGACCTGCAGATGACGATGAAAGCAACTCAAGTCATAAAAATCCAAAGGAATATTGGTTAAGTAATAACAGGTACAGCATCTTAACAGAAGAGAACATAATGGAAACAAATACAAACAACGAAACTCAGAAAAGGGAACCAAAACCACCACCAGTTTTTGTTGCCGGAGTGGAAAATATAAAACCATTGATCGAAGAATTAAATAAAATAGCTGCTGCAAAATATCATTACAAATCACTAAGCAATGAACAAGTGAAAATCGAGCCCAAAGATAGTCAGGCATATACTAATATAATTAAAATGTTAAAGGACAAAAAAACAGAATTCCACACATATAAATCCAAACAAGACAAACAGTTTAGAGTAGTATTAAAAAATGTACACTACTCTACAGACACTGAAGAAATATAGGAAAACATACAACAATTAGGGCATGAGGTAACAAATGTATGGAATATCAAACAGCAACGCACTAATATACGTCAACCTATGTTTTTTGTACACCTTAAACAAAAGGATAATAACAAGGACATCTATAAAGTGAAACTACTAATGAATAGCAGCGTCGTTTTCGAACCCCCATATGCAAAACGAAGTATACCACAATGTATCAGATGTCAACAGTATGGGCATACAAAGAACTTCTGCCACAAAAACCCACGATGCGTAAAATGCATAGGCCATCACTTGACGTCAGATTGTCCCAGAAAAGTCATAAATAAAGACGTTCAATGCGTTAACTGTAAAGAAAATCACCCTGCTAATTACAAGGGCTGTATTGTACACAAACAGCTGCAACAAAAACTATATCCAACACTGAAAAATAAAGCAGGACCTTCAGGGTTTCTCAGAGGCCAATATGTTCAGCCTAATATGACATATGCCCAAAATGCGCAACCAAACTCGCATCCAACTAATGCCACCAATCAGATACAACAAATATTAGCGAGCCCACCGAACAGTGATATATCCGAACTGAAGAATATGATGAGAGAACTCATTACCCAAATGGGTACAATGATGAATCTTATCACCACGCTAGTAACCAAAATGACGTAATGGCCCAGTTACTTAAAATAGGAGTATGGAACGCCAACGGCTTGTACCAACATGCACAGGAGGTTAACTTGTTTATTAAATGCCACAATCTAGACATAATGTTAGTGTCAGAGACGCACTTTACTCAACACAGCTATATCCGAATTCCAGTATTTCGCATATATAACACTAGACACCCCGATGGCACCGCACACGGTGGTACCGCAATCGTAATACGAGACGGTATAAAACATCACGAACTTGAAGATTACTGCAAAGAACATCTACAAGCAACATCAATAGCTATAGAAGATCATTTGGGAATACTAACTATATCGGCCATTTACTGTCCGCCAAGATATAACAACAAGAAAGATGACTATGATCACTACTTTAAAACTCTGGGCAATAAATTTATAACTGCCGGGGACTGGAACGCAAAACACCAGCATTGGGCCTCGCGTATAACCTTAACTAAAGGTAGAGAATTACTTGCAGCGCTTAAAGCGAATAATTTAACTGCTATATCTTCTGGTGAACCCACATATTGGCCAACCGACAGGAGAAAACTTCCAGATTTGTTAGACTTCGGAATAGTAAAAGGCATTAACACCAGGCAAATAAAAGTAGAATCTTGTTTCGATCGCTCGTATGACCACTCACCAATTATAATTACACTCTACTCTCACATATTAGAAAAGCAGAAACAGCCAACGCTTTATAGTAGATACACGAATTGGGAATCATTCAGAAGGACTATAGACGAACAAATTAAACTGAATATTCCATTAAAAACACCCACAGAACTAGATAATGCAGTAATTGAACTCACCGAAACAATACAAAGAGCGGCCTGGTCAGCGACACCAGATTATAATAGCACACCTGTTAAGCAAAATATCCGCTAATAATTAAAGAAAAAATACAAGAAAGACGTAAACTAAGAAAGAGATGGCAGATCACTAGAAGCGAGACAGATAGGAAAAATTTTAACAATTCAGCCAAAGACCTTAAGCAATTATTAAAACAAATAAAAAACAATGACATTCAAGAATACTTAAGCAACTTAACCGCCTCAGCTGACACGGACTACTCGCTTTGGAAAACAACTAAAAAATTGAAAAGGCCTCAAACATCTTATCCACCAATAAAAGATCAGGATGGTAACTGGGCTAGAAGCAATAAAGAAAAGGCAGCAACGTTTGCAAATCATTTGACAAAAATTTTTGAACCACATGATCTCAATGCACCAGACCACCAAATCCAGGAATTGCTCAATGCACCATATCAAATGCAACCACCAATACAAAACATCACTCTCGCTGAAATTACAAACACGATCAGCCGGCAGATCAACCCCAAGAAAGCCCCAGGGTATGACCTGATCAATGGGAAAGTACTACAGGAACTTCCTCCCAAAGGATACAAGGCTATACAACAACTCTTTAACACAATTTTAAGAATTGGCTATTTTCCTAGCCCCTGGAAAATAGCACAAATTATACTACTATTAAAACATGGAAAAAATCCAAATGATACAACATCCTACCGCCCCATAAGCTTTATGCCAAATCTTTCTAAGGTGTTTGAGAAAATTTTCCTGCAAAAACTAAAACCGATCTTAGATACCAATGAACTTATTCCCGACCATCAGTTCGGTTTTCGAAGCCAACATGGAACTATAGAACAAGTTCACCGAATAATAAATATTATTTATAACGCCTTCGAAACGAAAATGTACTGCTCAACAGCATTCTTGGACATCAGCCAGGCTTTTGATAAAGTCTGGCATGAAGGTCTACAATATAAAATTAAAAAACATCTACCCCATAGTTACATCATCATTCTCCAATCCTACCTAATGGGAAGACACTTTTTCGTAAAATATCAAGATGAATCTACAGACCTGCTACCAATAAAATCCGGAGTACCACAAGGCAGTGTTTTAGGACCTCTACTCTACCTCCTGTACACGGCCGATCTCCCAACCACCAATACCACTACAGTTGCCACATATGCAGATGATACCGCTATACTCACCGTAGATCAAGATCCCATAGTTGCATCACAACACCTCCAGGAACACTTAAACGTACTCCAAACTTGGCTTCTTAAATGGAAAATCAAAGCCAATGAATTAAAATCACTGCATGTCACCTACACATTAAATCGCAACACCTGCCCACCGGTGACGCTAAATGGTCAACAACTTACACAAGCAGACGACACCAAATATCTTGGGCTCCATATAGACCGACGCTTAACTTGGAGAAAGCACATTTTCACGAAACGGAAGCAACTCGGACTCAAGTTACGACAAATGTACTGGTTAATTGGGAGGCAATCCCAACTCACACTCGAAAATAAACTGCTGCTGTGGAGTTATGGGATTCAGCTGTGGGGCACAGCGAGTAACACCCTAAAGAAAATACAATAGTTGCATTTGATTTGTATTATTATTCTTATGTGTATTTACATTATAAGCAATGAAAGAAATATGTTCTTCTGACCTAATTTTCAGATAAATATTAAAAAGCCTTACATTTAGGTGATGAAACGCTTTACACCTTACTCTTCGCGGTTGATCAGGTATTAGTAGTTTAGGGCGAAGACGACTCTGACTATATGGTAAGACACAAGAAGAGTACCAGAAATGGGAAACAAATATCTTGTGGCTATGGAAGAAAATGCAGAAGGCTTGGATTTCAGAAAAACAAAGATTACAGCTCTTAAAATATCTAGAGATAACGATATCATGCAATGGCAAAAATAGGGAAGACATAATCAACAAAATCGCTAAAGGAAAGCTAGCAATTCGTCAGTTAAACCCCGTATTATGGAATAACAATCCAACAAAAAGTATGAAAACGACCATTTATAAAACTACATACGGCTAAGAAACATGGGAAAAGCAAAGAAAGACTTCTGGGTCTGTGGATCGATTTCTGGAAAAAAGAAATAATGGCATATCGATAATTGAACATGCAAGGAGCGAAAGCGTCAGAGAAATGGAGGTAGAAGTAGGTAGCTATGTTGGATACAATAAACACAAAGAAATTCTTAAGGTATAGACGTATGGAAAACATCAGATGGCAAAAGATATCATGGCAATGGATATCTACGGAAAGGACAGAAAAAGGAGGACTCCCACAAGAGCTGGCGAGAAGATGTACAAAAAGCTATAGACGCGAGAGGTTTACAGGAAGGAGAGTGGATCGATTAAAAACATCCCAAGCAACTTCCAGAAATTATACACGGCCAAACACCGGGAGCGTATTATACACATAAGTACGAGGCAGAGTCAAATAAAAATCTTAAAAGTGCCCTACAAAATGTACTGTACGTAGCAACAATTGAAAATATTTGACACAGCGGCAGTTTAACAATCGCAACTCCGCTAGGCACGAGGGGAGGAGCAATGTTCTCTTATTCGTTTCTTGCACCGTGAAGAGTTGAAACCCATTGGTATCCATCGTAGAATGAAGCTATAATATGGATATTCATGTTTGTCACACCAATAAGTGTTCAAAAAAAAGGTGATTTCGGTAGCTGATTCTCCTCGACCTGGTCTAGCAAACCGTTGAAGCCTTGATCGTCGGGTTATCGTTAATGCAATCGCTGTACTTTCGAATATAAGCTATGGTTCTATACATCACATTATGCATGACATCCTCCAGTTCCATAAAGTGTCAGCGAGGTGGGTGCTGAAACAATAGATTTCACACTTGAAACAACGATGTGTTGATGCTTGTGAAGAACTCTTGCGGCAATATGACGCAGAAGAAGATGCGTTTCTGGTAAGGATTGCGACTGGGCATAACTCCTGGGTGCACTATCATCTACTCGAAACCAAGACAGCAAACAAAGAATGGCTTTTCACCAAAACCCAAACATCCCGCACACGACTCTCAGCAGGAAAGGTTATGCTGACCCTTTTTTTGAGATGCAAGAGGGGTAATTTTGGAGGACTACAAGCCTAATGGGGTTACTGATACTAATGTCACATACTCTGAACCGTCTACCTTCAAGACCAAAAGACGCGGATTTCTGAGTTTGGGCATTCTTTTGCAGCAGGACACGCACGGCCATATACTTTACGTTCAACGGTGGCAACCATCCGAGATTTAAAGTTTGAGTTTCTACCACAACCTCCTTATTCCATTGACCTCACACCAAGCGATTACCATGTCTTTGGTCCACTCGAAAGAGACACTAGGCGAGAGGAAATTTTAGATCAATGATGAAGTGATTCCGGCTGTGCGAGCAATCAAAAAAATGCTTGGCTCCCAAAACGATAGAAGGCGTGCATAGATAAGATAATATAAAGTTGTAATACAATATACGGAGTTTGGCACTTTCACGCCGCCTCACCCTGTATATTAATTATTCCATATTGGGGTTCTAGGCAGACAAACTAAAAATAAAAATACTCCATAAGTCTATAACATTATTTAGGCGACTAGTTTACACTTTTGCAATTGCAAATAATAATAAAAGAATGCTAGCAACTGTTTTACAGCTGTCAAATAACAACGCAGTTTGAAACATATCGCCAATCAGAAGACCCGCATAAAAAACAACAAAACTGAGATACCGACTGGATAATGAAATCCGTCCCGAGCTATAGCGTTTCTAATCTAAATCGCATTGAAGCAGTCGCTATGCCAATCGGAATGTGTTATTAAACGCCACGTTCTTATGTAGTTAAAACATTTGTAGGGTCTACCAAACGTAGTACCAATTTTTTCGTTCGAGCGTTAGGCTGACGCGCTGAATGAGCTGGATATCAAGGTCGAATATTTACACGGCAGTTTTCCCTCGGAAGGCGATAGCAAGCCACCAAGGTACTTCTACCAAGAACACTTGCTCTGAAGAAGAAGTGCAAGACACTTCCCGCAGTTCGGAGTCCGAAATAAACTAGTAGGACACCTATATTGCCGCAGGCATAGGACAGAAGGTCACCACGGGCTCTCGAATGCCAATAGGCTGTAGAGAAATGTATCTTCCATTCTATTTAGATTATGTTTTTCTTTCAGTTTAGTTATTTACAACATGTGACTCTACTACCACTAAAAAGTACTGTAATATTTTCTGATCAAAATCTGCTTTTCCAAACTAGTTGAGAAGTAAATCACAATGAATAGTTTTTCGGCAACGTTCTTACTACCTTTTAGTAATCATTTGGTAAAGTATTAAACATTGCTGTATTCAGAAAAAAACGTAATTGGAAAGGACTTAAAAAGTAGATGATGATTAAAAACTTAGCTGTTGCTGCTAGAATCTGTAAACATTCTATGTTAACATGTACCATTTAATGATCCTTTTCGATTGAACCATCGACCATCGCAACATCATCTCGATTAAAATCGATACAGATCAAGGCGAACTTTGTCATCTAGTCTGCGTACCATTTCTTATCACTTCTACACCAGTAAGTAAGCAATATGACTGACAATGTGTATCTGAATCTATCCTTACACAAATATCATTAGACTAGAATTTGAAATTATATGTAACTATAAAATGGTAGAGTAATATAATTTATGGGAGAAGCAATATCGGATTGATAATTAAGCATTAATTATCTTACGTTATCTCAGCATGTAATTCGGATTTTCATGCATATGTAGTAAAGTATATAAATGCCCATGTATAGTGATAATGTATTGTAATAACGACCTCTACAATCCGAGTAACCAAAATCCGGATGGGTTAATCTAACGCTGTAAGCATAATTCATTTGTTGTAGGGCTTATCTTTAAGTATTATCATATACCAGGAAATTTTTAGGAAAGCCCTCTTAGCGGAAATTAACACCTCAGAATAAAATATAATAAACTAGCTCGCGGATCAACACTATGAATACATCATTCATAGTGTGCTCGTCGATATTCTTTTATATTCAACATTCTTTTCAGTTTTCTCCAATCTCCCCATTTTCCTTTTCTTCGGTGTTCTATCGCGCAGAGCACCACACAGACACACTCATTCTCAAAATGTATTCATCCATTATAATTGTATGTATATTTTTGTGTGAACGCATTCCCCGTCTCTAATAAGTATTCATAAATAATAATAAAAATAATAATGTAATTTCATTAATTTCAGTAAATGGCAGAAATGACGGTTTACAATTTTAAAATAATACACCGTACTATTGTCAGTTTCATAGTTAATGCATTAATGTTATGTTTTATATTCAGAATGTGATCACAACTATGAATAGCATACTCAGGCTGAACTGGTTTGATGTAATAAAAAAAAAATAATACAAACTTATAAAAAGTCTCATTATCGCAAAAAGTATTGATTTTAGATATAGGAAACCTAAAAATTGAAAGAGAAGTTAATTCTGCATCAAATAAAATAAAATTATACCGGGTGTTCTATTTAAAAAAACATAGGTTTTGATGTTTGAAAATGCATGTATGTGGCAGGTTATTTTGAATATCCTGTACAATATAAATCAATTTGGTACGACGCATTAGATTTAGGGCCTCATGTCAAATAATTTTAGTTAATTTTCATTGCCTACTGCATTCCTTGATCGAAATAATAACGATTTCAGGTACCTCTGGATTTGTCACAATTTTGGAAAAAATTAAATAACTCAAAAATTACTTATGTTATACATAAGGTACCTTCTACGTTTTATTGTCAGAAAAGTGAGGGGAATAAAAATGCAATAATATATAGGGTGTTTTAAAATCTAGCTGCCATAAACCGCTACAGCTTTGATGCAAATGTAGCTACAATATTACTTCCTCAGATCGTTGGCGGACCCTGTATGTATATATACATATATATATATATATATATATATATATATATATATTGCTGTGTTACAAAATGCTCTAATTGAGAAATCTTATCCTATTGTTAAATTTAATAAAGCTATATAATGCTACCCTATAAGAAAATAGCTTGTTTAACCAAATACGATGTAATTTTGTTGGTTCCGATAATTGGTTTAGCATCGCAGATTGTGAATTTGGATTCTAAGTAGCAAAACCGGTTGGTTTGCTTTATATTAGTCTTGAGGAAGGCATATAAGAAACCTGTCAACCTTATTTGTGCCTTCTTGAGCTGCAATTTAATAAATATGAGCAAAAATGTAATTATTTTGACAGCTTCACACTAAAGTTTAAATTTGTGAATGTAATACTTCTTTTTTGAAAAAAATATGTGTGTAGTAATGTGCCAATATATGTGAGGAAGCTTTGTGTTTATTTTGATAACATTGAAATTGTTTTTATTTATTTAATGTAACAATATTTGTCAATTTCCAAATGCATTATCAGAAGCATACCAAATAAGATATCAAAATGGTGTATTTTGTGAGTAACACATTGTTGTACAATTATTGGTACGAATGTTATTCTCAGTTTTGGATATTTGTTAATAATCTAGTTAATTTATTGCTTTGTTTTGATTGTCGTATTCCGTTGGGGACGCATAATGTTTTGTTTACTTGCAAGAGGTTGCTAGGCAACTCGCTCAAAATCGAGGGATTTTGTCTTAAAAACAAGTCTGTAACTATGAAATCTTGGAGCAAACGGACGCTTTTCCGCAGCTCCAAAAAATTGTAAATTTTGTATAATTGTTTCGATAATAAAACTTTGTTTTAGTATTTAATTAACATTCTAACAGTGTTTTCATCTTACTTAGGGTGGAGAATTTGTGAAAATTGGCGAAAAATTCGAATTGGAAAATTGAAAGTTGGCTTAAGTTTTTTCATGTTTCTTCGATCGTCAATTGTTTATGGGCCAATCTTTAATTTGTTTTGACAAATGTCAATGTCACTTGTTGAAAACTTGGAATCTGTAATAATAATAATAAAGAAAATAACTAAATATAACATAAAAACAAATTAAAAGGAAGTGATTCGATACATTGAAATAAAAGAAAATTATATATTTAACAAAAGAAACTCGAATACGGAATTTACCTCAAACTAATAGGAGGTTATAAATTCAATGCAAAATATTACCAGTGATTCTTCGAATATTTACAAATAAAGAAGAAAAATAAAATTACAACAAAACTTGAGGTATTGGCCGCGGGTTTAATCCTTATTAATTATTAATGAAGGTATTATTTATAGTTAGCGTCAGAGGGGTCCAGTGGTTAGGGCTCCGATGCGCAAGGTCAGGAGTTACAAACCCTCGATACATTGCCTGTCGGGCGTCCTACCCAGTCGCTTTATATAATGGGGTTCGAATGAACAGTGGGAATAATGCGGTTGACTAATGTATGATGCTCACCACATCACCACGTATAATTAATTAGGCACGCGACAACCGGGTGTGAGAGCAAAAATTGGGACCTCTGACCTTTCGCCTTGCAGGTTAAACCCCTTCATGGGGTGTAGAGCTTCACCATTATTATTAGATATAATTACGACGTCATGGTTGTTTGACACCTAACCTATATTTGATATTTCTTCTTTGTAGTTTTATACCCATCAGTAAAAGTTAAAACGCAAGGTCAGACTTTACAGATCGTTTTATGGCAATTTTTATGTAATGTTTAATATAAATTTAAAATAGCATCGTACCTAAGCATTTCGTATAAAATAACAGTTAATTGCTAGTCGTAAAAACAAACACAACTAAATACAAAAATAATACACCCAGTTAACGTGCAAAATACATTTTGAGCACGCGAACTAATTATACAGCCTGTTTCAGAGCAAGCGCCTTATTTTTTTTTAGCCACACTATGGGTACTACTTTCAAAATATTTGACAGTAATATCTTTCAGGACATTCTCTACACGATGGTGATATCAGATTTTCAATTGGACGAATTATTTCAAAATGGCAACTTTCAACTTTTTTTTTAAATGGAATGCCATCATTTTTTTTATTATAGAGATCCTAAAAACATTCTTTTTACGATAGTATTTCGTTTTTCTTAAAAATTCATTTCTTTCCCGATCAAAAAGCAAACTAACATTTTAATCTACTTTTTGAAACTCAAAATTAAAAATTTACATCAAATAAAAATTAGGTATTTACAAATAATGCTCGAAATGTTTTCCTTCTTTTTCAATACATAAATTGAAACGTCGTCCAATGGAGCCAATAGATCGAAAGATAATTTCCGGAGAAATTTCGTTTATGCAAGTGGGGATTCTCTCTTGCATATTTTCAATAGTTGTTGGTTCAACAATGTACACCTGGGATTTTACATACCCCCAGAGAAAAAAGTCCAGTGGTGTCATATCAGGTGACCTAGGTAGCCAACCAACTGGTCCTCCACGACCAATCCAACGGTTCTCGTATCGATTGTTTAAAAACTCCCTAACTGGAAGGGCATAATGTGCTGGAACGCCAACTTGCTGCCACCACAAATTATTTCTTAAATTTTGTGGGAGTTCATTTAGATGATTTTGAATTTTATTTTCTAATAAATTGAGGTAATTCTCTCCATTTAGTCTATTACTAAATATTGGCCCAACAATGTGCTGTCCTATAATTCCACACCACACGTTTAAACTCCATCGATGTTGACAACGTCGCTCACGGGTCCAGTGTGGATTTACATTATCGTAATAATGCATGTTACGTCTTACAGCAACAGCATCATTTCGAAAACCTGCTTCGCCTGAAAATAAAACGTTGTTAAAAAAGTTTCCATTTTGTCCTATCTGTTGCAAACCCCACTGTGCAAAATTAATTCTTAACAGAAAATCATTTTCGGTTAATTCTTGGTAAAGAATCATTTTGAGTGGGTGAAATTTATTTTTTTTTATTATCCTCCAGACCGAAGTATGCGATATTCCAACCAAATTTGCAATCTCCCTAGTACTGACATGGGGATTCTCAATAATGTGTAGCATTAGCTGGTTTTCGTTGTCGTCATTGCAAGCAGGTGGGTTTGCATGTACCGGTTTCTTATAATCCACAGTTCCCGTTTCACGCGTTCTCTCCAATAATTTAGTAAATGTTCGATGTTCAGGGTGCCTTCTGTTTGGATATTTATTTCTGTACAATCTGGCTGCTTCATAAGGATCTTCATCTGCTTTTCAAAATATTAGGAGCATATCAATTAACTCGTCTCTCGTATAACTTAACGGCATTTTAAAAACGTATCAATTAATTTTAAATTAACAATTATAATCTTCAATAATACAATTGTTATTAACAAGCACTGACAACTAAATTGCATTGATTGACGTTTGACTACTAGATTAGAGTTTAATTGTTTCTTGTGTGTCTACCGCTACTTGATATTGGACAAAAATAACATCGAGTGTAAAACATTCATGCGCTACTAGATTAAAATGTTAGTTTGCTTTTTGATAGGGAAAGAAATGAATTTTTAAGAAAAACGAAATACTATCGTAAAAAGAATGTTTTTAGGATCTCAATAATAAAAAAAAATGAAGACATTCGATGTAAAAAAAAGTTGAAAGTCGCCATTTTGAAATAATTCATCTAATTGAATATCTGATATTAACATCGTGTAGAGAATGTCCTGAAAGGTATTACTGCCAAATATTTTGAAAGTAGTACCCATAGTGTGGCTAAAAAAAATAAGGCGCTTACTCTGAAACAGGCTGTATACTAAAAAGTTATGTTACAAGCATAAATAAACAAAAACATCATATACAATAGAACAGCTGTAATTCCCTAGAAAAATTACAAAAATATAATATTTTGTGTTCAGAACCATTAAAATCCCTAATTTTAAAGCTATTTTCGGCATTGCAATGGCGTTTATTTCAATAAGTTAAGGTAGGAATCGTATTTTTATTTGAAATTATCGTAAATTTAATTTATTGCATTTCGTCGAAATGTTACAATTTTACAAAATTACGAACTTATGGGTTACATATTTCAAAAATTGTTTTAGTCACAAAATTGAATGAAAATACACTTCTCTGGACAAAAAAAGGAAATATGGCTCTTCGAAACTATACTTCCATGTCCATATCTACAACGATATTTTTCAACAACATTTCGATTATGTGAATAAAACATATAATGGAATAGGCAATTTAAATATCGCTGATGTACAATATTTGAAGAGTACTCAACTTCCAGCACTTCGCTTCTATTTCTTTCACCCACTTGGCTTTCAGCTCTCAACCAACCTAGACCTCAATGCGGTTCGCCGTCGATAAACGCGTGAAAAATACTTGACATACAATTTTCTTTCAATTACCAGTCGCTGCATAAATTTAATACAAAATAATTTTGGGGAGTGTACTTACGAACGTTTAAATTTGGAGAAGATATTAGATTTAATGGGGAACATGAATTATTCATTCAAATTTGGAGGGCCACGGATGAGAAACTTTCTGTGCAGGCACATTTTTCTCTTTCGTTTTAAATAAATTACAGCTGTTTAAGTGAAAATTACTACTCTGCAGTGTTTAATGGGGACGATTTTTGTAGTTCTGTGCTTTCAAATTAAAATGAGAATATTAAAATCAGGTTTTACGAAGATAATACAGGAAGCAATACACAAGCTCTCATTTACTTACAGCAGCTGAGGAAATTTTCATTAATCTGCATTTGATGAAGCGCTGTGCCTATCAACAAATGCATTTGTGTTTCAGAGACTCAATTTAGGCTTATTATTGAGTTGTTTGCTGCATTTACAGTCAACATTTGCAATTACTGTAATTTAAACATTGAGTTTCAAGTGATAATCACCGTAAATTGTTTAAGGGAGTGATTTCTCGTCTTGTTTGTAAGACATGTGTTGTGAATTATTTATGCTGTACACAAAATTAACATTTGTAACAAAGGCGGGGAAACTACAACTTCAGAGAGTTTGATGATATTTAATTACGTAAACTTTTTTGCATTTCTAACGTGTATTTGTATTAGCAATTCCTAAAATTTTGTACGTGGTTTAAGTTTAAATTAAAATAACCAATTCATTTTATTTAAATTTTGAAAACTATGCCGTGTCCTAGAATAGCAATAAAGTGATACAATGTAAAAGTTCTGTGACAGAACGGGGCTCAAATATAAACATATTAATATAAATATAAAATTCCCTTTAAACCAGTTATTATATGAAGATTATTTGAAATCTTTGCAGAATGAAGTACTTATAGCATTTCTGAAATTAGTTGTGTCACAAACAATTTAACATAATATATAACAGCTGTAAAATATCAAGCGCCGGCCTCGGTGGTCTAGTGGTTAGCGCATTTGCCTTTAGATCCGAGGGACGCGGGATCGAACCTGGCCAAGGTCGGCGAGATTTTTCTAGCGGGAAAAAATCTGAAAATGCGTCTTCTGTCGGATAAGAAGTAAAGCCGTAGGTCCCGTGCCACTGCGATGTGTGACACGTTAAAAATCACTACTGGAGTTGGAATTACCCCAGATAGGCAAAATTCTTAGTTAGGGTGTACAATGGGGCAAATGTGGCCTAAGTGCATAGAGATGCTTGGAAAACCGCGTCCTAGATCTCGCTCTTTCAAAGCAAGCAAGCAAAATATCAAGCCATTCTGTCGAACAGTAGGCTGTATTCAGATTTTCTTTTATTTAAAAATGAAGAAAAAGTAATAACATACTTTAATTAATTTTTTTGTTAAACAATGTTTGTCTTCTTTATCTTCTTTCTTTTCTCTGAGATATAGTTTGCCAAGTACCAGGTGTGTTTAATTGAAACTCATTTTTGCTTTATAAAAACTTTATTCAACAATTTAATTGCAAATAATTACCGTAACAGTTAAGGCAACTATCCCATTGTTTTACTAATCGACGTATACCGTGCTCATATAATTCTTGTGGCTGCTGGTTGAAGAAGTCTTCCACAGCTATCTGTACTTCTGCGTCACACTCAAAATGCCGACCTTTAAACGCCTTTAAATCGCAAGGTGATAGATCCGAGTTATAGGGTGGTTACTCTAAAACCCTCCATTTCTTTCGTTGAAGATTTTCTTCTGCCACATTAGCAATATGAGGCCTAGCATTGTCCTGCAGCAAAATGGCCCCAAGCATAAGTTTTCCTTTTTTTTCTCTCTCATTCATTTATACTACCCCCCCTCCCCCAGAACCGCTTTCGCATTACTTCAGGGAAGTGTTGGCGTTCCTTACACACTAACCATTCATGCAGCATGCACTGCTCCACCGAGATCCCTTAACGCATCAGTTTTCCTGGACGTTTCCGCCTTATTGCTTGATGAAGCTTGTTCAAAGTTTCATTGTACAGATTTGCATTGACATTTACTCCAGGTTCCTTAAACTCTATCAACAAACGTTCTTCATGGTCAAAAAGAAATTTTAACATCATCTTGTCTACAGCAGGTTGTGCTTTAAACTTCTTCGGTGGTGTTAAACTTGAATGTTTCCCCTGCATCGACGATATCTTAATGGATGGCTCGTAGTAATGATACAAGTTTCGTCACCAGTAACTATTGACAGAAGAAAGCCATCACCATTTTGCCTATAGTCTGTGAGGTGTTGCACAGATAAGCCCTTTTGCAATCATCTTCCTTAATTAGGGAAGACACAAGGAATCCATTCCGAACAAACTTTGCTAACCCAGATTACGAACAATACTATGGATAGATCCTACACTCGCACCAACAATTTCTGAAATTTCTTTAATTGAAATTCGACGATTTTCTCTAATAAGGCCTTCCACACATGCCATATTGTTCTGTGCTAATGCAGTACACCGTACACCTGGTCGCGGTTTATTCATAGTCCTCTCTTTTCCATTCTTAATTTTTCGGCACCATTTCTACACAGTTGGGTACACAGTACATGCATTTCCATACACTGCTTGCATTCGCGTATACGTAAATCTGCAATGGTTGCACACCCTTACCGTATAACAATTGTAGACCCGCACGCTGATCAAACTTGGACGGATTTCCAGCAACAAACGCCATTTCAAAATCGAAGTTTTAAAAGTCAGAATCAAATTCAAATGCCAGGAACTTATAATGTGCTGCTTACAAACATTACTAACATTAACAACATTTGAATTATTGCATTTGTTTTCAAGTCTAAGTTGATCAAAGATGGGTTTCAGGTGAACAAATCTCGTAGATAGGATATGCCTGTATTTTCTTTCTAAGCTTCTATGGATTTGATATTCAACAAGAAAAATACTTCAACAGAGTCCCATTCTTCCATTTTCTACTATGGTTAAGTGCGTTGCTGATATTAAACATGACCATGAATTATTCAAGATGACTCTCGCAATGGAAGTCCAAACCATGCAAACATCACAAATCATTTCGAAAAGCTATGATATAAGTTAATGGCGAAGGATTTTCTGGGATGTTACAAAGATACTGCTGCTTAATTATTCTCCAAGGTTCTCCACAATTACAGGAAACGACTACGTTTTGAACAAAATATTTTTGAACATAATCCAGTACGCTCCCGTGCAATTATTGTTCCTATCGCAACACTTAACGAATTGAACTAAGACTACCTGCAACATACACATTGATTTAACCCCGTCTATTAAGCTCAATTCCAGAAATAGTGCACAAAGCTCTAGTTGCGTTGTATCATAAAAGAGTAATAAGAAACGATGTTTAATCTAGTGCAGGGGTTCTCAAAGTGTGGGTTGCGATCCCCTGGGGGCTCCCGATATAGGGTTAAAGGGATCGCAGGAAGATTTCGAAAATAAAACAAAGTCCTTTTTCAAGACATTTATTTCTGCGTTTCATAAAGTAAACAAAAATAAATCAAAGTTAAAATAGTAAAATTTTCAATAAATGCAAGAACCTAAACATAAATAACTGTCAACATAAAAACAAGCTGCAAATAAAAAACCTTAATGCGATGTATTTGCTTATTTTGGAGAAACTAACCTTACAAAGCTGGACTCTGTATTCGATACACACACAATTAATATCATTTTCAAGTCCGGGACGATTTCTTACCTTTGTTTTGATGGCCATAGACGAGAAACTTAATTCACACAAATGTGATATAGCAAATGGCACCAAAGAGTTTATAGCATTGTCCGCAAGCTTGGGGTATTTTTGCATTTTTTTGTTCAAAATTGATCTACGCTCTGAGAAAAGAAGTCCTGTTTCAACATTCCATTACATTATACATCAGTATGTTTCTCGTACATGTTTGTCGAAATGTTAGCTTGTCCAACGGAATTTTCTGAAAACGTATTCAGCATCCGTCTGTGATTGTCATAACTGTTCTGAATTTCATTGGAGGAATAGTCAATGAGCTGCTGTTTTAAATTATGCAAACTAACTGGCATACCTGCAAACACGTGCTTGGAATTTTTCATATTATCATCTTTAACTAAGTCTTCCATGAGTTCTTGAACAGACTGGAATGAATCAAACTTCGCTTTTCCAATTTGAAGTGGACTAGAAATGAAGTTTCTTTATAAATCTGTTAATTGTGCCCGTGCCTGATATTATGATAATATCGCGGTGTTGCAAACTACTATTCAAAGTGGTTAAGTGCTCGAAAATATCAGCAAGGAAAGCCAATCTAAGAAGCCAAAGCGAATTGGAAAATATGTTCTCATATTCCAGTTTCTCATCTTGCAGCTACATCAAAAGTTCCGCTGTTAACTGGAAAACTCATTTCAAGACGTCACCCCTCGAAAGCTATCTTACTTCCGTGTGATAAAGAAGATATGCCTATAAAGAATCAATGTCTTCACAAATTTTTCGAAAAATATGGGTCTACAATGCTTTTTTCTTGATGGAGTTTCAGAGGGTAAAGATTTAGATGCAAGAGCTCCTCGATGAAAAAAAGAGTGTAACCAGGTCCCATTATCTCTTTTAATCTGATAAGAAAACCAGATTGATATCCTGTCATAGCCTTGGTGCCATCGGTGCACATAGAAATGCCCAATGAATCTCGTACTTATCAGTACTCTCCATGAAAGCGTCGAATAAGTATTTTCCGGTGGCACTGGCCTCTAATGGAGTAGAAAATTAAATATCTGTTGTAATACCATGTCGCATATTGTATTTTACAAATACTATAAATAGGACACAGTTAGAAATATCTGCGGATTGTTCCATCTATAATGTATGTGTACTTCTTGACATATTCAACAACGTGTGTTCGAATATCTTCTTCCATGTCACTTATTCTTCTTTGGATAATATTATTAGAGAGGGGTATTGCTTTCAGCTTGTCAGCCTCTTTTTACTAACCATTATTTCCACCATTTCAACAGCTACTAGTAAACTCTTTAGCAATTGGATGTGGTTTAGTGATTTTTGCAATGCGAAATTCACCTCGATAACTTGATAGTAGTACTTTTTGCATTAGTAGTAGTTGCTTGCTCCTTGTGGAGGGAGTTTAGTTTTCTTTCAAAGAATTCTACAGGCTTTTCCTTTTTTTCTGGATGTTTGGTATTTAACTGTCGAAATAGCTTTGATGGATTCATACTTTCTTTTGATCACACTTCTCGACAAATTACGCACTGGAAAATTATGTTAAAACCATATTTGAGATATTCATACTGTACAATTTATTATACTTTGTATTATTGTTACTGCCAGACGCGGAAGGTTCTAATGACGGTTTTAAAAATTTATTCATCTTTAACAAAACGATTACAGCTCGTACTTAACGTTAAATATTTGTTTTCGATTTATTGCACTCAACACACAGTCATC
The DNA here is from genome assembly GCA_014611495.1 of Limonius californicus. NCBI lineage: Eukaryota > Metazoa > Arthropoda > Insecta > Coleoptera > Elateridae > Limonius > Limonius californicus. Next base: position 25,525 of record JABXWE010012210.1, read on the forward strand.
ATTATAGCACACAATTTTGAAATAATGACTAATCTCATCGCGATCTGCTGCTTACATAAAGTAAAATGGGTTTCCAGATTATTCCAATGCCATCTAGCACCCTCCCGAATATGGTGGAAAGTTCCGGAAATACGGAGAACAAATAAATAAATTGCGCTACTTGGTAATAGAGGGCGTCAGTTGGCCCTTTAGCCGCTGATTCAGAATGAAGTTGAATACCACAATAGAGGGCGTTGCGAGAAAAATTTTGGGCGAAAGGGGGTCTCTCTTTAAAGACGTTTGGGTCTGGTCTAGTGCTTGCGTAATTTACATTTACATTTAATGATGTGGAGAAGAAAATGTTGACTGTTAAAATTAAAACCAGGGGTATTTTGGAATATGATAAGCATTTTAAATAATTAATCACTAAGAAAAAATAGTTTAGCCCTCTAGTTAGTTATAATATATGCGGTTGGGAAGACCTTTATAAAATATTTTAGGGTGGTCGGCTTTTTGCCGGTCAGTGTATTAAATAATTTTAATAATTTGCCTCTATAACCCTACACACCGTAAACATTTCCAATGGGCTCCGTTTATATTGTGGCTATGCGTGCTCATTGGATTTCATACATGCTTTCAATCTCCCTGCAATTTAAATATTTATTTTTCCTTATGTCATGTTGTACAAATCGGGGTATGTTTGCAAAACTTTAAATTCCACGTTTGCTTACAGAAATGTAAAGTGGAATTTCAAGTTTTAAAAGTCTCAAAAACTTCGACAGTCAAGTTTATCCAATTCCATTTCAATTTTAATCTAAGCAACCGAAAACTTTAGAACTCCAAGATATGCAGCACACAGGCAATAGCACTGAGTTTTCTAATAATTCTACATCGATAGAGGCGATTTTTCACCAAACTCTGTAATTAAAAGCACTTCCGTAATGGTTTTGTTTCTACAATAATAGAAATTTTAAATTGCAAAATTTAATTTAGCAATGACCAGAATTGCAAGCGGTATTGGTGGTTGCGGCACCGTATACTGATGAAAGGGCTGAACCGATAAATATGCAATTTTTCCGCGCTCTTCCGTTACAGTAAAATCCGCTATACTTGGTACTCCGTAATCAGTCACAATCACAAGCGACGAGATTGCAGAGCTGCGTTCAATTTTGATACAAAGCTTTCAACTGTCAATCTCTTCACCGCTTTTAATTTCGCAATAAAAAACACAGCACTTCAGTAATACTATATTCAGAAACAAATTTTAGACCGAACAATAAGCTTTAAAGAGGATTTTGGCTTACTAAAATCGCTTTACATGATATCATTTGATATGAAAAATGAGTAATTGAAAATGGTTGGTTTTTTTGTTATAAATTCATTCGTTATTTAAATCTACGAAAGAAAAAATTTTGTTCATAAAATTAAAGTCTGGAAAGAAACGTAAGTGTACTGCGTTTGTGGATGTGTGCAACATAGGAAGCTGACGTTTCAAATATTGCAATTCCAGATAAATATAAGTGGCTCAATTTAAAAAATGAAAAGGATCATCAGATTTTCATTTCAAGACTTATTAGAAGACTGAATCGAAAGCGTTCTTTCTAAAATCAGAAGACCACAAATCTTAAAGTATTTCTTTTAAAGTATCTTAAATACTATTAACATGCAATTAAAAACAAAATCGTTATGATGTCTGGCTATTATTTAATAATTTAAAATTTAATATTTATAAACAATGGAAAGAATGTCATTTCATAATGTGAGAATATTAACTTGTAATTGAAATTTCATAAAATTTGCAAACTATTCATTCGAACAGACCTAAACGCGTTCACCAGGTTCATATTTCAAAAGTTTTCAGAAAAAGGGGCCAACTACACCGATAAACATTTTGTTAAGGTTAACGCATATCATAGCATTTAACGGATACATAACCTCATTACTTATTATAAACATGACTTTGGATATAACCATTATTATCAAAATATGCTGGATAGTGTTCCTTGTCCTAAACGCATCCTAATCATCCCTCATTCTTCGCCAATTTTCTATATCATCGCTTAGTGAGCGTCCTCTAGAGTCTAGGTCTATCCATCTATCGTCCTAATATTTGACTACATCGCCTGCGTAATTCCACTTCAACATAACCACTACATTTCGATTTTCAAAAAAATTCCTGTGATTTGTAGAGTAACAACCGCTAAATGATGGTATTTACTTCAGGTAATTATCTGTTCACATTAAAACTAAATAATATCAATTATCGGAAAATATTAGGCGATCCATATTATCAACTTTAAAGTACAAAGTTATAGTAGTATAACTTTTTAGGTTCTTTACATTTTTGGTAAATGCAAATAAAATTGACAACCTGTTAAGCTACAATTTGGTTAATTGGGTAATAAAAGATAAAAAATTGCAGGAGGCAAACAGACATATCACGTGAATTGCAGTTGCCAAATTATCAGTTTTAGCTTTATTAAAAGTTAATTATACTCTTAAATTGCGCAAATCGTTGGCTTCACTTTTAGGGATCAAATTACCTAAAAAGTAAAATATATTCCAGCAGAAGAAAGAGGGTGGGCACAAGAAAAAACTTACCTATTTTTTGTACATAAAACCCATTCTCCTATTTTTCATGCTGGAAAAGACGTCTATGACTTTGTTGTCAAAATCCGGGATAGACTGGACGAACTTCTTTTCTATTGATAGCACCGCCAATGCGTTCAGTCGATCTTTTTGCATACAATTAACTTCCATCATTGAAAAAATGTCACTTTCGTCTTTGAATTCAAACGCGCGATTGCGCGAAAACAGCGCTCCAAAGTGCAAAGTCAAACGTTGACTTTAAATGGGGAACAATCTGCTCGGTGCCCCATTCGCCTGGTATATCGCATATAGCGAAGATAACCGATAGGCAACCGAATCATCCTCTAAATAGGTACAAATCAGAGCGTTCCCCGGAACATAGTTTTGAGCGTGTTAGCCGCGCCTTTGGTGCGGAAGGAAAATTTGATACCATCGTTAAAATAATGAAATGAAAATAATGCACTGAATTACATGCGAATTTCTTTCTGTGTTT